>PVIH01004395.1:0-141223 GCA_004025045.1 Sigmodon hispidus
CTTGGTCAATGTTAACGAAAAGTCCGTCGCTCTGGTCGCGCGGGCACAGCCGGTTCGCAAAGCCTGGCAGCCAACAGGCCGCCGCTCTCTGGCTCCACGCCAAGGCAAGGCGCGCCACGTCCTTCCCACTCCAGCACACTGGGGGCGCCGTCAGGACGCAACCCAGTCCATCTTGTGTACCCTTGGCTTCGATACTCGGATGCCTTTGTTTATTATACCTGTGTCTTGAAAAAGACTGGAAAGAAATGCAAGTCTGCCCAGGAGAAGTGGAATTTCAAAAGCTTGCCTGGAGTTTGCATCTGTTGCACAAAATGAATCCCTGCTTACACATCCACATATGGTCTTTGCCTTCCTGGGCCTCACTGATGTGCTTTGCCTCACAGATATAGGACATGGCAAGGCCCCTAGCTCTCGGGAGATGGGGGGTGGGTGCACTTCCCAGCAGAGACTCTTTTGTCAGCCAAATCAACGGGAAGAAAGAAAGTCAATACGAGCACAACTGGCTGACTGCTCAAGTGGGCCTCATGTGGAAGGGAGATAATGGTCTGGGGATTCCACATGTAAACATTTTTAAGATGCCAATAGCCAGCAGGCAGCCTTTCACATCAGATATCTATGAAGAGCATGGGCATATGGAAGAAGGCTGGGAGACAGAGAGACCAACCACCATCCCACCCCTAAACCCCCACAGCTTGTTCAGAAGAAACAAAAAGAAAGGAGGCCTTCCCAGAGTCTGATTTACAGCAGGACTTTGGAGGCTGAGACTCAAATCGAAAATCACTGCAGCTGCTTCTGCTGCTGTGAATGATGAAGAGGGGAGTGAAGAGGGCCCAGGGGCCAGCTCTGGCTGGGGGGGGGGGGCGCCATCTCAAATCACCACAGTCTGTTAAGAGGACACAGCAGGACACAACAGTCATGTCCACAGCGATGCTGCCTGACAGCAGCATGCTGTCAACACTGTGGGATGCTGGCCCATGTGGTTGGTCATCACAGCCTTCAACGCATATGTGCATACTTATATGCCTACACAACTATACACATCTACACAAATATGCACAGGCCAAATAATTTTTCCTTGGCCAGTGGGTGTACCTTTGGGGGACAGTGCAGGGGGGACCCAGATGAGAGGAAGTAGGTCCAGGAAGGGGCCACAAGCTGGCAGTAGATATCTTGAGTTGATTCTATGATGCTCTGGACCCTGTCTTACCTGGAAAAGTCTCTCCTGTACAGAAAGTCCTGCTGATAGATTGAGGACAAAGCCAGGAGTCATCACTCAAGCCACAGGGAACCCACCGCCTATTAGATTCTGGCTGGGTGTGGGCCAAAAACTATATGCCGCTGTCACTGAAGCTCCCAAAGCCTGTCAGTAGATAGGTGCAGTCCTGGGACCTGCTTGCTGAGGTCTGGCTCTTCCCTGTCCACATGGATGCCTTTCTGGGCATTCAGGGAAGAGGAAGAATACAAGCAATACTTGTTTCCTCATCCTTGGTTTATCATCAGATGCTTTCTGAAAGCAGGTTCTGTTATCAGAAGGCCCCGTGAGGCAGCTTGTTGAAGCCACACCTATCTGTCAGCAACACTCATGAGTAAAGGTGTGCTAAGGTGTGGGCATTCCAGGACTAACTCCCAAAACATCTGGCAAGAGGAGGGCTTTGAACAAGTGGGTAGATACATGTGTTAGCATGAGGCCTTTCTCTCAAGCAAGGAACCTTCAGGTGTTCATTTCCAGGCACTGATACCAACCGCTACCTCCCTCTATAAAGTAAGGAGGTGGAAACAATAGAGGCTTTTATGAAGCAAAATCAGCTTGCTCAGGGAGACAGGAGCTGACTTAAGAATGTTATTAAAAGACATGGGAACATCCGCATGGTGAGAGAGGAAATTGAAAGTGTCTGCGTTGGTTGGAGCCCTGATTTAGTTGTTGAAAATGAAAGGATGTGCGGAATGATGAGCCCATGCTGACAGGCTCACTGCTTAATCAGAAGAATCTAGCAAATTAATAGGTAATTCTGGTGGAAAAATGAAACCTCTCTTGGGTGGAACATTAATTATCACCCTGCTATCAAAGAAAGGTGACAATGTGGACTTGTCTAGGAAGAAGGTAGGAAAGAGTGATTTTCAGGGTCAGTGAATCTCCTCTACACCTCCCTCTCTCCTCTCTTTCCTTTTCTTCCCCCTCCCCTCCCTTCCCCTCCCCTCCCCTCCCCTCCTCTCCCCTCCTCTCCTCTCTCCTCCTTCTCCTTTTATTCTTTTTTCCCAGGGCAAGCAGAAAGAACCTAGGAGAGAATACTTCCCCCACAGGAAGAGAGTCATAAGCTTTGCAGGCAGGACATTCCTGGTTGGGATGGGATTACATGTGGCCAGTTCTTTTGTTTGCCTGAGAAGCTGCCTCTGCTATGCTGAGAAAGCAATTTGTTTTTCAGCTCAAGACTGGTGCTGAGACCCGACTGTGTCAGGCTCTAAGTTACTCCGTGTGGTATAAAATCATGTTTTTCAGGCTTTGCCTTGGGAAACTGCATTTTACAAGCAGGCTTTTGTTGTGGTTGTTTTTTGTTTGTTTGTTTGTTTGTTTGTTTGTTTGTTTTGTTTTCTAAACTGCATTTTGAAGGCAGAGGAAGACTGGGGCCTCTGCGTGGACCCAGAATCTGTACCATCTGCCAGGCACCACCCATCCAGCACACACTGATAAATAGCTTATTGATGGAAATAGAAAAGGGCTGCCCTGTAAATTTATTGGGAATAAATTGAGGCACCCAGGTGCATTAGAATTATATAGGGAAAGCAGCTTAATTGACCTACCAGATGAAGGAAAGGGCGTACCCCACCCACCTGGACTCCACAAAGAGATGAACACCAAACCCTGCATTGAAATGGCTGCACACCAGCCTATCATCTGATATTCATGTGAGCCTCCAGGGCTCGCCTACTTGGATTAATTAACCCTCTGCTCTCATCCCATCCCCTTACAGGTTGGAGCAACCTACAGTGCCTGCCCACCCACCTGTTTGTACCTAGACATGACCCGTTTCCTGCTCCTGATCCACCATCTGCTCCAGACCTAGGCCAGCCCTTTCTGGATTCTCTAGCCTCTCCCTCAAACCTGGTACCAGCAGCTTCTACCACTGGTCTGGTTCTGTAGTTTATCTGTGCAGACCCTCTCTCAACTTCCAAAATGTCTTGATTCAGTTGCAGCTGCTTTAACTTGTATTTATATAAGTACATACATACTGATGTGTGTGTGTGTGTGTGTGTGATGAGAGTTAATCGTAGTATTTAAGGTGGGAATAAAAGGACCCATATTTGCCTTGGTTAGGCTGCCTAGTCAGATGGGTTTTATGACAGACTGATGTCATTAAACACGATAAACATTATACATTTATTGCTATGCAATAAATTCTGACATAATGGGAAGATACAAGCATGTTTGCCTATTTTTCTGGAATAACATATGCCAGGCAGCCAGGCCAGCTTTCTTAAGAGTCTTTTTGCTCTATTTCATCCATTGCCAGTGCTGGGATGGGCTATCTGCTGCCTCATCAGGGCTAAGTTGAGTTTGCATCTCACCCATGCTGGGGTCATTCATGTTTTTATGAATGTTTATACACTGTTCTCATGGCCATGAATGCCTACTTCCTGCTTTCCTCTTATCCTTCAGCGACTCTCCTAGGCCTTGAGTCTAGACTCAAAGCTTCACTGTGTGACATCTAACCCTTATTAGAGGCAATGAGGGAGTCAAAAGAGCTGGGGTTTTTAAAAGGCAATTCAAATTGCATTCAGTCATTAGAGTAAAGCCTCCATGATTGAATCCAGGTGACTTTATAAGTAGAGAGTCCGGAGAGCAGACACATGTGCTCTTCCAGTTTCTGACCATGTTGGCCCTCACTCCAAGTCACCTCTGCAGGTAGTCATGAGAGAGTTATCACTAGATGTAGCTCCTTGATGTAATACCTCCAGAACTGTGAATCAATATAATATTCCTTTCTTTATAACTCAGACGATAGTTTTGGTATCCAGAAACAGGCCAATAGTGAGATCTCCATGAAGCCTTTACATGCTTTACAACAATTAAATTAGTCTCAGAAAGAAATTCCCTAGTTATCTGTTTGTGCTTTTACTATAACACCTGGGATCACGCCAGATCTGATTTCTATGAACCTGGGAAGGTGGTATGGAACTGTACATTTAGTTGCGCCAGGAAGGCCATGTGACAGGGACTTAACTGAAGGTAAGAGTATATGACTCATCCTGGATGGGAATGTGTGGTCCCAGGCTGAACTGGGGTGTCTTTGGTAAAAATAGGTTCTTCTAGAGCACCTGGAAAGTCCAGGAAGAATGAACAAGAAATGTAAGATGGCTTATGATGGAGGTTCACTGATAGAACCACTTACGATATCTTATTACAGTTCACTCTGTCAAAAGGCCACAGTACTCTTGGATAAAGAATGTGGATGAGACCAAGAACTTCACATCCACACACCCAGCCAAGAGCATCCCTTGGGACTGGTTTTAAAGAGTGCATTACGTGATCAATGCTTCTTTTTCTTTTCACCTGCCCATGTGATACACCAGAAGATAACACTTTGGTCTCTTCTGCCTTTGGTGCCTTCAGCTCTACCTTCCCTAGACCTCTCTTCTTTTCCTCTTTCTAAGAGTGCCATAGAGGGGGTGGACCGAAGATCTAGTTACATGTGACTGATGGCTGGACTGCAGGCAGCCTACACCATCTACACATGCTGGGAGCCAGTGACAAGCTGGTAGGGATGTCGTGCCCCTGACAGGCTGGTATTTAGCCATCTGTGAGTGATAAATCAGGAGCTCCACATGACCAAAGAGTAAAAGGTTTCTTGTTAGAATGAAGGTCTTATGAACAGGAGTAATATAGTTTCTTTTGGTCTAAACTACCTATCACTCATAGTATGTCTTGGTTAAATTTGTTGAATGAATGGACATAATACAGTATTAATGTAGGATAAGAAGTTAAGATCTTATGCTACTTCCAGATGGCAGAGAAAACTCTGGGATGCCCTCTACCTCAGAGCCCAGGAGCCAAGCCAAGAGCACCATGGGGTATGTGTACATCACAAAGGCAGATGGCAAACACACCTTTTCAAGAATCAAAGTTGCTGTAAACATAAAGGCTTGCTAGGTGTAGACAGGTCATCGAATGCTGAACCAAGAATCGAAACAAACAGCATCTTTGTCAAGTATTCTTGTTTCCCAAGCCTTCTGACCCAAAGCAAAGAATAAAATGGCCATTTTCCCCCCTAACCCAAATGAAGTGTCATCCATAGTTTTGGCACTCACTCAGGAAACACTTGAATGAATGATTTGAAGTGCAGGCAAGCTGGCTTGGACATCTGTCACAGTGCTGATGGCCAGCATGGAGCTGGATGTTCCAGCTGGCTGGGTGTGGCCCTCTGTTTTGCTTAGTGACCCTCTTTGAAGAGACTGAACCAGGCTCAGGCTACTTCTTGGACAGAGGAAAGCCTTTCTTATTTTGTTCAGGAGATGTGATGTGAAAAATTCCATAATGCTCTAAGCTTGTTTCTCATAGCCCATTAAACCTCTGTCTTCATAAATGCCTGCTGCATATACATTTTGTACCGCCGCTCCAGCTCCCCAGTCCAAGTGGCCTGCAGTCAGGGAAGGCTATTTCTTCTCACTTACCCACGTGAGCACCTTCAACATCAGTTAGACCAGGACTTTACTCCTAGGTTTTTGGCAAGGCCCCTAGTCTCATAAAACAAGATAACGGTCCTTAGGAAGCCATTGTTTTGCTCGTTTTCTCACAGAAGTTGCCAGAAGAGTTCAGAAAAGACCCAGTGACTTCTCTTCAAAGAGCAAAGGGGAAAATATGTGCTTCAACAGCTCATGGGTGGCAGGGAAGGTGACGGCTAATTTTACAGGAGCTTGGAGATATTCATAAAATATCATCAAATGATATTCACAAAAAGATATTTGTAAAAATGACACCAGGAGACCTGTAGTCACTCTTACTGGCTGACTTTTCAATCTCCTGGCACTGAAACCACACTAGGAAGGAACACTTTTCCATCATACAGCTCTGTAATTTTCTCTAAAGTCAAAATTGCACATGGAATACCTAATGGGAGAGGGCAGCAAAATGTCAGTTAATTACAGGTTAGTCGCTAAAATAACAGTCTCCTCTGGTGAGCTTGTGTGTGTAGGTTGAAGGATAAAATAAGGCTGAGCAGTATTTGATTTCTCTGTGTTTGTCCAAGTCACTGGCCCAGCCAGGAAGGTAATATATGAAAGGGACATTTTTGAAATACTTGTTTTTGAATTATGCTCATGAAATACATACTGTGCTGTGGAGGACATGTGGGAAAGCTACATTCTGACCGCATGACTAATTTTTAAAGCCTTGTATAGAGAATACCCTGCCCCCCAGCCCTGAACACAGCTGGGTTATTCCTCTCTACACTGAATGTGTCAATTCTGAATTGAACTGAAATGAAATTTTACTCCATGATGGCAATGTAAACCGAAGAGCTGGCCCAGCACTGAAGGGCATCGTGTACACCAAGAGATATTACTTTATTAGTTTAAGAACATGTTTTACATAAAAACAGGCAACATCAAAGAGCTCATTTGGTAAATGAACATAATATATCACAGATGATTTCATTCCACATTCACCTACAATTTATGAGCTTAAACTGAAGGATAGGGGGAAATTGGGTCTCATTCCACCTTTAATCATGAGTACAAATCGTTTGAAAGTTATTTCATTGGGATTCCAAATCCAGACACTAACCTACGCCATCTGATCCATGCAGCAAGTGACGAAGTCAGAATTGCAAAGGAAATGTTGAAATTTTTTTTTTTCCAAATCAAAACCTTTCGGGAAATATGTTAAATGTGTCAAGTCCCCAATCCACTTCTTTAGTATGCAGAAGCAAGATATTATTTAATTTCACGCACAACTAATCCTTTAACAATTTTTTCTTTCAGCCAGAATGAAAAAGGCTAATATTAATTTCCTAATAAAATTTTTAAAAAATTGTCAAGGATGTGACTCTAACCTTGGACCAGTTTCAGTCTTTTTTATTTATTTTTTGAATATACCAAGGATTTAATGTCAAGAGCAAGTGAGAAGTTGTCCCGGAGAACCAGTCAAGAGCTGTTCCTGACTACAGCTGATTGACTTGGGATGAATTGAACTTGTTAGGATGGTTAACACCGCTTTAAAATCCTACTCTTAATACCAACAGTTCTGAAGGCTTAAGAACTAATTACTTTAAATTAATAAAGTGTGCCACAGTCAAAAATGTACAACTTTACATTAAAGTAACATTAAGGTTCTCTGACCGAAAAATAAAAAAGAATGTTGAGGAAATTTACAGGTACAGTTGAGAAAGATTGCCTTTTCTTGACAGAAAACAATAAATCCATATCTCTCATTTGTCTGCATGGGCAAACTGCATGATCACAACACCTGCCAGTGAAATGCTCACTTACCGAAAAATGAACACAGAGGCCTCCACATTAGAGCCTGCAACAATAACAAACAAGCCAGAATGCCCCAGCGGAGGCATTCTAAACCATCTACCTTAGATTTCCTCTTTCCCACCAGTTTATGACCCTTAATGCTACTGGCTGGCTGCATACTTGAGATGATTAAAAACCAAGAGCAGGTTAGAGCCCCTCCCCCATCTGTATGTAATTACATACAAACTAAAGATTCAATCTGATGTCTCGGGGTCCCAGTTTTTAACTGTTCCATGTGTAAGCACCATAGAGCCCAATTGTAAAGCACTTTTGCAGTCATCAAATGTTTCATATGTTCTCAAGTTTCCCTGATTTATTTGCCTTTAAACAGGCAAGTATGAAGTGCTATTTTATGCTGGCTTCCGATCTGAGTTGATAAAAGTGTTAATTGTGGGGGCACTTTTACCCGCTATTCTCCCAACAGACAAGAGTGGCTTCATGAAATCTGATAATTAACTCGGAAATCCAGATTTCCAAAGAAACATGTGTTTAACCCTCCATAAGCATTCAAACCAAAGCTCTGTTGGGGTGGAGATTTTTTTTCTTTCTTCCCAAAGTACCAATAAAAGTGGCAAGCAGGCTCATGGGAAAGTGAACCTTTGAGCTGATCAACTTCGAGTTCTTAAAACTTTTTTTTTTTGACAAAAAAAAAAGAAGAAAAAAGAAAAACCACATAGTAATTTAAAAAGGACTTACAAATAATAGAAAATATTTTATAACATATGCTAGGTGGTCAATTTTTTAAAAAGCATGTCCAAATGAGTAATTATGTTAAAATTACCATCTTGAATCTTGGGGCATTCCAAAACTCTGGAATCACAAAGAATGCAATGTATAGAATTTTTGGTGTTGAGTTTTCCTCAGGAATTGAGAAAAAGTTGAGGAGTGTGAGACATGCTCTCCACTCTTCAGTATGGGCTCTGAATAGCGAACTTCAGCCTGAGGCACATTTTTATGGCCAAATTAAAAACCTTCCAGAATAGGAGTTTATCATGAAAATGCTGACAGGGCTTTACCCACAGAAGGGCTAGAGGCAACACAATAATATGAAGAAAACTCTCTTTCAGCCCAACTGCACTTCAGTACAGGGGATAGAGTTGTCTAACGGATGCCTTTGGCCAGCAAACAACTGTGATTTAACGCACTGGAGTCCTGGTAATTCGGTAGCTCTGTGACCCTCTGAGCCAATTTTTCTTTCCTCTTTTTTTTTTTCAACTGAAATATGCCCCAAAGGGTAAAGGATTGCAATGTTAGCCCTTCATTCACAGATACACTGTTCTCTTTCTACAGTATCTGACAGACCCGTTAACCACCACTCATAAGAGACTAAGCAGGTTGTAGGAAAGTCTCAGTGAATACAAAACATCAAGTGTTTTCTGTAGTTTATTCACATTCCCTACTCTGCTCATGGTAATATGTACCACATGGAAGTTAGAAGAGGGCATGACTGGGGCATTTCCAGGGACTGAGGCTCTTAACTTTTCCTTCTAATGATTTAGAACAAATCACATATTTATTGATCATAACAAATAAAGTGGTTTCTGCTACAATGCTGAGGGGTAACTGTATTCATTAATATGAATGGATCTCATCTACAGAACTGACTTACAGGAAGCAAGTAATGAAGGGTTGTTCAACTACTCTACTCTCAAATTGAAAGATCCCTTTAAATACCACAGGGTTGGTCCTGTTAGTAAAGGAAGGGTAGTTCCCGTCACCAGACTACCACTGTAAGAGTTATATTCAATACTCAAAAATATGGAAACACTCAGGATGGTTAAGTGAATAATTACAGAGATACACAGCCATAATGGCACGTAGTTCTTCTATAATACGCAAAATAAAAAATAAGATTGATTTGGTTATAGAAATTCAAAGACCACCACCACTTAATTATCTCAAACTGGAACTATTCTGAGAATGTTAAGGGGAAAAAATAGTGTTGGCTAAAACCAAAGCAATATGGATGCACATCATCTTAAGTGTCTGTCTACCCTCTGAGATACTCCTCTGACATCTAAGATCTTGGTAGCTTAACGCTAGAAAGATGACTGAATTACTGCATTCCATCCACTTGCTCAATATTTCTGCTTGACAGATCATATCCCACTATCCAGCACAGATCACTGAAACTCTATAGGAATGTCCTGTGATCTTCCTTCCAAATGGGCTCTGAATTCTTCTGAGCTGCCCTTCTGCAGAATGATGAGAAGTACTCTCGAGTTGCTCTAAAAAGACAAGAGCCAGAGCCCTAACTCTGGGCCTGCAGCCCTGGATGCTGTGGCCATATGTTAATGACCAGAGAAAACAGTAATTCAGAGAAAGAAAAAGTGGCAATCTGCTATTGCCCAGAGGGTATTTTATAGTCACATACATGGAGCTGAGGCTCAGCTATTTCGTTGTTTGTTAATCTTAGAATGAAAGCGCTTTGCTTTTCTGTTCCAGAGTAAGTAGTGATTTCTGAACATTTCTAGGTCCTTCACCAATATGAACTCTATTTACAATGCAACACCCTTCGTGGTGGTTTGTGCCCTGTCTACTCCCAATATCCAGTTTAAATAATATGCTGATTTATACCATTTTGTGATTCTGTGTTATCATTTCTGGGCTTTCTAAAAAAAAAAAAAAAAACCATAATTAAATGTTGATTTAAATGTGGAAGACCAGAAAATATGGGATTCTGTCATTTAAAAGTTTATATGTGTGTAGAACATAGTGTAAAAATTGTGTATAAATACAGAAATTGATGATTGGTGTGGAGTTAGAAAATAAAGACCTGACTGTGGAAAGGTTGTTCATAATTTTCAAGACATTAAAATACATTCAAAATAAGAATGAGAAAAAAGGATCACTTGTAGCCATTCTGGAGTCTATCACTATTCTCTCTTGGGTCAAAGCTGAGAAAACATTATGGCAACATTGGAGTTGGGCCCTGCCTCCCAGACAGCCTGAATCCCTTTGGAGCATGGACACAATGAACAGAAAGCAACAAGCCCATATTTTGAAATGTGATCAGCTCCGAAAAATTTCAGGTCTAGGGAGACAGATTGAGTGACAGGAATGGAAACCAATCCCAATCAAGTCCTAGTCCCAAACCACAGAAGCATCACATCTCTCCTGGATGGCTAGAGACCACACTGCATTAAAGAAAATCATGAGCAGGAGGGAGTGGCAGTCTCAGCCCTCCACGTGTCTTCTGGGAGACTTGCAGGTGCCTAGAGTTACTCATGGAATTGGTTTACTTCGATGAAACCCATTCTTAGAACCTTCTGGATGATGTTCTCATTGTACTTTCTCTTCTTCCACTTTGCAAAGCACTTGCCTCTTACTCCCTTTTGCCCCAGACCTTCCATATTTTGTGTTGGTTCCATACTGGTGGCTATAGTCCCATGTAAAAGCAGCTGAGAAAAAAAAAATACAGGGACCTTGCTTTCCCTTGCTGGTTGGGTTTCCAGCCCTGTAGAGCACCTGGTAATTTATTGCTCTTTTCACCAGTAATTTCTAGATCTTTTCTGAGCAGACAGACCCCAACTCACCAAGCATAAACCAGGGCTAGGTGATTCCCCAAGGGTCTGCCTGGTACTAGCAGCAGCTAATGAGGAAGCAGCATTTCAGGGGCATCATCAGCACAGCTTTGTATGGAGACAGGGAGAGACACTGTCAATCCCTTGGGTGAGGCTATCACACATCTAATTCCCTCCAATAGAGCAGAGAAATTGATGCACCTAACCAGCTTACTACTTAGAAAAAAGATTCCCCTTCTTCATAAGATGGTTAGGAATGAGGGGTGCATCTGCAGAGGTTATAAAAAACCTGTCATGTTCTAAACCCACAGAGAAGAATCCACAGTGTATCATCCTCCATACTTTTCTTGTGTGAACCTTTTAGGGTGTTAATGATGCCCATTGGTCTGCAGCAGAATCATGAAATGTTTGTGGATATACCCAAGGTTCTGAAAAATTCCCCAGCAAGGATTCTAAAGAAAATTCTATGCACTCAGAGGGCTAACATGTGCTGTTACATATTGCAGATCCTAGCTCGACTGATGAAAACATTCATTGCTTCTATGTTTAAAAAAAAATTGCAAATTAGCCTTAACCCTTTAAGGACCCCTATTAGCAGCAAATTACCATCATCACAAACACCACATGCCTTCTCATTCAGTAAAGGGAACTTGCTACAAAGGTACCCAAAACATACTTTCTGTTCCTCCATTCAAGCATTGAGTGCTAGATAGATCAGATGAACCTGTTTTTACAGAAGTTTGGGGGAGGGGAAATCTCAGAGTCTTAAAGGGTTAAGCTAGGACTTTGAGTAAAAGGGTCTTATTAAAAGGGGGAGTTGGGGGAGCGAACAGTCTCAGAGGAGCTGGGGGAGTAGTCTTCTGATTCCGAGTTGAGTTCTGGTGGAGCGGGCTGTGTCTTGTACCGGCTCCTCACATCCTGGTTGCGTCTTCGTCGGAAAACCTGCCTCTCCTTATCAAGAGCGGTGGTCTAGCAGGGGCATAAAATGAGAAAGAGGACAATTAGGCCAAGGGTCATGGCAGGAGAGACTCTAGATGTTTTGCAGTTGGAAAGTATGCTGGCCAAGCTGCTCAGTTCATCATGGCTCACTTATGTCTTCGGTCACCATTCTTGGGGAGCTGGTTAAAGGACCTGATCATGAAGCCAGCTGGCACAGGCAATGTCACAGGTTCAACCCACTTAGCTTCATATCTGTTACCCAGTGGCTTCCAGAATCATCCCCACATTAAATGGGAGCTTCAGTCATCTGTGTTTGACAGGTAAGGAACCTCTTGGGTCACATTGGCCAACAGGCAGCTTAGGGCACAGGAAAAATAAGGCTGAAGGGTGATGACATCATCAGAGCCACAAGCTCACCCTGCTGTGTTGGCAATTTTCACTCTAACTGATCTTATTGTCTCTTGGGGGGATATGGCAAAACCATGGGAGAGCGGGTGAATTTTAATGAAGCCAATGCCTGTAAGTAAAGATGGCCTGGGATGAAATTAAGCCCAGTGGGCTTCACTTTACAAGCACATTTTCATAAAAGTGAGAGTTTTTTGTTTGTTTGTCTTCTTTGAGAATTCCAATTTCTTGTCTCTATGTCTAATTTTACCAAGGAGACCCCAGATGATTTCTGGATGTGCTACCTACTGTAACCCCAGACATTATTGCAACACCAGTATGGGGACAATGTGACTTCATTTCATATTTAATGGGTGTGAGGAGGGACTGGCCCATTATAGCAAAGCACGAAGCCAGAAGAAAATACTAAACATGGGTCATGGTGAAAGGCAAAGGCTTCCTTGCCTGAAATTCCCTCTTTAAAAGGATGTAGCCTGGAGGCTACTCTATTTTTAAGAGGTTACTTTCCCTCTATGAGAATATCTGCTGCCATTTTTTCCTCCCTCTGGAAATTTTACTGTTAGTTTCTTCAAAGAACTGAGATAAATTTATAGCCAGCCTGTTTCTGAGAACAAAGTGAAAACTAAGCCCCTCATACGGATTGCAGAATAGCATTAGAACAATCGTAGATCTAAAAGAAAGCAATCAAAGTTCCAAAATGAAGTAATAAAGAGTGAAATAGAGACAGCGTGTAGAACCAGGGCTGTAAATGGCTTACTTAGGCTGAGGTGTTTCCACTTTAGAAATGTTGCACACGCTGAGTAACAGTGTTAGAAGCCAATGAGGGCGATAAACTTTAATAATTCACTTCTCGCTCCACAGAATGGTTATAACACGATCCAAAGGCTGCTCTGTTGAAAGGTCTGTCTTAATTCTGGCCCTCACTGAATTTTAAAAGACCTCATATGTGTAGTTTTAGGTCTCATACTCACTGATTTCATGAAAACTTCAACCTCACAAACCTAAATTCCTAACTTTATTTAAAACATTGTAAAGTCACAACACATGGTATTTTGCTTTTCAAAGCAAACTGAGAATGCTCTGTTTGTGTGGAGTTGGATGTTTGTAGAAAACAGATGTCTATTTAGTCTGTCTGACATAAAAAGCATTCTGTAGTTAATCCAAGGGTAATATAAACTCGTCTCCTGGTCATAAAAATATAGCTGTATTTCTACCTTTCTGTGGATGAAAAACTCACTGGCATTGGACAGAATGCTGGTGGGGGAACACAGGCAGTCAGGCATAGAAGGACGCCCAGGGAATGTGCACTGCTCTGTGTGGCCCATTCATTCGGTTCAGGCATTAGTCAATAATGTGGCAGGCATGGCCTCTTCTCACACTTACGGAATTGCTACAGATAAAATTGGATGTTCAGAAACATTTTAGTAGGCAAGGCTTGCAGATGTGTGAGGCACTTTCTTTTTGCCTTTGTAACTTGGTACAAGATAAGGTTTTAAAACTAAGTAACAGAAGCAAAAGAACAGTCCTCTCACAAGTTGACTCAGAGACTCCCCTCCCCACCATGCTATGGCCAAGAACCTCCTCCTCATGCCACAGTTCAGTCACAGACTTGCTGAGCTGGACTTTAACTGTGATTCTCCTTGTGGAATTCTCAAGGACCTTCAAATATTCACTTCTTGACCTCCTTTAGAGGACTATGACTATGCTTAGCTGTGTATTCAGCTCTTCTAAGTCACCGGCCACTGAAATGGGACACTTCTCCAGAAATACAGAATACAGTTGTCACAGAAGTTGGTGGCATTCATGTTAGCTTTCCTTTCTTCAGAGTATCTTGGGGTGATCATATTATCTTCCTTTTTTGCTCCTTTGCCTAGAGAAGCCTTTCTCTGCCTTATTTAAGTGCTCGATGTCACATGTCCCATCCATCTCCCTAATTAGTAGCTTTCTAAATGGTCACCTTCCTAGGTAAATGTTGGTGTATTTACATGCTCCCAGATTTCACAGCACTTCTTGGAAAGGTGTATCAGTCTTGACTGTATGTTCTGGAATAAGGGTCAGATGACAGTTTCTATCTGATTTATATCCTTAAAAGCATCTCTGTCCAGTGCTCTGTCTTTATAGCACTGAGGTTAAAGCTCAACATGTAGAAAGATTTCCCTATGTGCTATACGAAGAATATAACCCATCTCTTGCACAAGGCCCAAGCAAGTGTTTACTCTGCATCTGTTCTAACAGGATAAAGCAGGATCTCCATGAGTACACAGCTCACCATTTCTGTTCTCATCCCAAAAAGCAGGTGAAGACTCTAACCGCAGGCAGTATCCAAAAGCCGATGCTGAGGGTACCCCCATGCTGATGATCAGAGAAAATCTTGGGTAGCAGGAAGTCATGATCTACCCAGTATGACCCACTCTGAATCTGGGGACTGTAACTTCCTAGGCCTAGTGCTCATTACAGAAATGAGGGTTTCCTGCCTGTCTGGGTCTCTGTAGAGGTTAACAATAGCTGCAGCCGAAGACCACACAGAGGATATTTCTTTCTGCACCTGCATCCTGAGCCTCAGCACATTCTGTTTCTAGCTGTGGTTCATTTTAGGAGGTTTGTTCATCCCCATTCCCACAACAATGTTCTATGTAGTACATTTACTGTGTGTCCTGCATAAATCATGATCATTCCCTCCCCACAACTTATAGACTCCATAAAGGGCCACGATAAAGTCTTAGATGACTACTCTGAATTCTCCACAGTCCACAGCACACAACAGATACATTATGAACTTTGTGGTTATTGAAATATAAAGAGTTCCAACAGAGGTCATCTACTTCCCTCTGGGGTACCCAATCTCCAGTACATCCTGCAAGTAGCTGACAGGCCAATTTCCACAAGGTCCAGTTTATTTACAATTCCTCATAAAGTCTAAATCCATGTCCTAGCCTTGCCAATGCACTGACAGTAAAAATTTTCAGTGTCGAGTCCCTGTTATTACTCAGAACAGATTCGTGACATCAGTAGACCTATTGTATCACTTCAGCAGACATTGACTCTTCTAGAATCATCCCTTTGTTCTGTTTACCTTAGTCAATCCTGCCTCAGTTTCTTTTCGGACACTTTTTCACTCCCATACTGACTCCAGTGAAGGTGACCCTATTATAACTGTGAGGAGGAAGCAGTGATCTTGCCACTAGAAGCAAGCCTAAGCTGACAGCTTTAGGATAGACACCTATCCAGTCAACAGGACACCCTGATGCTGTCTCTGGACATTTACCTTCACAACAAATTCCAGTTGTCCAGATGAAGGTTTCTCTAATCAATACCACATGGTGTTAGAGTCGGAGACAACTTAGTGATACAAGTGTAAGGAGCAGAAGCGACTGGGCTTTGAATGAGTGCTCAATCTACCTAGACAGTGCCCGTCCACAGACCTATCCAGTTATATGCAATAATAAGTGTTGTTTGTGCACTAATCAGTCTGGTCTGGGTTTTTTTTTTTTTAATTAAAACAGTTCCCTGCAAAATCTATGTTCCCTTGATCATCCTCAGCTCTGTATCTCAAGCTGCTTCTTATCTGACATGAGTTCTTTGCTGCCCAGCCCGATGTGTGTATTCTCCAAGACCTAATCACAATTCAGCCACTACAGTGTATCACTCCCTAAACTCTTCCAGAAAGGACCTTCTTGAGCAAACCTTTTGCCTTTAATTTCACACTGGCTTTTTACCACCTTTTCTGTGTAGATTTCTCAAAGTTCATGTGAATTCCTCTATGTATAGTCAGAAACTTCCAGAATACTTATCTGACTGGGCATGTATCACATATCTTATTCAATCATTAATTAGTTTAGGTGGTTACATGCTTTCTGAATAATATTATAAAACAGAACCCCTAAAAGCTCTATGAAATTATAAAGAAATTAATAGTCAATATTTCAGATTCTAGTCTGTCTCAAATACTAGCAATATTATTCCTATATCATAGAAAATCTCTTTTTATTGTTCATTGCAGTTTCTGTTCACATTTAGTGCTCTGCCATTTGTGAATTCTTTAGAATTTTAATTAAAGCCCTCAAAATTAGCCCACTTCTCAGATATGGACAGTTTGCTATTTCCAGTTGCATTCTGTAGCCCTTATGCACTTCTAAACTGATCATTTCAGCAAGAAAATAGAAGTACTTGTAGTGATTCATTCTAAGGAGAGATTGTCATGCAAATGGGACAATCTGGACCCCCCTCCCCCCCATGCACAAGCATTTGAGGCATGATTTGTCTTCTCAAGTGTTGGGTTGTACATTTAAATTCCACGCCATTTCTGAATGGCTGAGGGGAAGCTTTACTTATTCATTCATTTACTTTTTATCAATCACCCAAGATTGTCAGACACCAAAGATTCTCAGTGTCTCCTCCTCTCTGTCTACCTTTGCAAAGTGAGTGTATCTTAAGGTACAGGCTAGATGTCCCAGTAACACATAAGACTTCCTGACATTTATTTTGCAATTTATTCTGCTTAATGTTTGTGGTTTTGTTGGAAGTGGCATGAATAGACTCGCTACTGAAATCCCAAGAGTCTCCTCAGTGAGTTTCCATTTCATTAAGAGTCCTAAGAGAATCCCAAGACTGGGGTGTCACATTTTGGTGTTAATGACCAGAGGTTAGAGGTGGGTAAAAACCCTTTAGGACTCCAATGCTAATCTTGGTAACTAAGTACGAGTTACTTCAAATGCATGTGTGGTCCTGGTCCCCATTCTGTGTACTGGGGAGCTTGGTTGAAAGAGTGTATCATTGGAAAATGAAATTGTATAGAGAAAAAGACTAAGAAAGGCCCATCCTACATAGAATAAACACCTCAGCTACCCACCTCAAACTGTTAGCTTTTGACTCTGACAAAGCCCCTGGCTGCTACTGTAGCAGGTTATAGATGGTTATGATATGCCAGTTACCACAGCAACTCAGGTAACTGCATACAATATAGCTGGAAATCGAAAAGGAATTAATATTTATCCTGTTTCTGGCCTTACCACAAGACCAGGCACACTGAAATAAAAGGCAACCTTTGTCTAAACGGGAAAACTATTTGGCCAGTGAATTCTTCTATTGATGAGTAAGCTTATGCTCCAAATTCTACCTAGATACTTTAAATTCTGTTTCTGACATTAAATTTAAAAATATGCACAAGTGAACTTGAACTTTATCTATCTGGTCCCTTTGCAATGTTAAGGAGGGAAATAATGCAATGACAGGGGAAAGCTAGTTGTAACATCAGCTTTGTCTTTGCTACTAGGAGGCATCACCTATCTCCCTAATGCCTGTGTTGTCTGGCAGCTTTAGTTTAATCCTGTTGGAAGCAGCGATGGGTAGAAGTTGAGAGAATTAGCTTTTTGTTCTAGCTCAGCTAATGATGTGACCTTGGACATTTGTCCTTAGTATACTGTGTTCTAGATTACATGTGCATGCACTGAAGGTGGTGGAGGTGGGGGTCTCCCAATCCCCAATCCTTAGGAAAATGTTCACTATGAAATTCCACCAGAATGCTTAATATCATCATCAATCTACTGTAATGGGCTGTGGTTTTTTTTAGCGAATAATAGACCTTCGAGTCAATGGATCAAAAATATTTCTCCTCTGCAATACAGGCAAGGATTCGCAAGGGATGTACTTCATTCTGTTGTGAGGCGATGTTTTCTGTCATGGTAGTAATTATTGGATTTAAGAAACTACATTTTTCAAAGGCGCAAGTGTTGATGACTTTCCCTCTTTGGCTTTTCCTAATTTATTGCCAGCCATCACAACGAGTCTTCATTTCATTAATAAAAGAACATTATTGTGCATTTTGCCTTTTAGCCCATCCATTATTCATACTACCTAGGAGGTTGGGGCATTAATCTCAGGAATCCGCTCCTTGCTAACCCTCACTCTGTAGGGACTAAGTTATAATTTGCTTGCCATTAAAATTAAACTAACAAATCGATCCAGATATTCTCCTCATTTTATTGTGTTTATTGTCATGGTTATTACTGATATGTTTTGTTTGGCTGGTGTATCCTTTGGGGGCCTTGCCATGAACTACAAACTACCTAAAGACGTGGCATGGATTTTCTCTATAATACAAGTCACCATTAAAATGGCAGAAGGAGGCTTGCACAGGGTAGAATCAAAGGGCCTTCCACATGACTTCCTCAAGGTGAAGCATTATTTTCCATTCTCTGGGGAAGGCTGCCTGTGCTTCCATGGTTGCTAACTTGATCAGACTCAGGACTTTGGGACTAGACTCTAGACTCTCCACAGGGCTCTACCATCTGCACAGCTTCCCAAGGGAGGGTTACAATGGTGGCCTCTGCAGGGCATTGAGCTCAGGCTCCAGAGAACTGAATTTTCTTCCTCCATCTGCTCTGCAGCCTCTGGTTTCCTTATAAAAGAGAAACTGAACCTCCACACGTCTGTTCCTTACCACACTAGAGAGCTAAGGGATTACCACAGACAGGGTTTGTTCTACGCAAATCTGTAAAAATTTAAAAATAAGCTGTCTTACAGGTGTGTCAGGGGCTAGCTGCTTTTTATTGTTAATGCAATTCTAGGTTAGCTAAAAGACTTACAAATACTCCTGGGTTGTGAGAAATGAAAAATCTCTAGAGTACCTCAGATGTGGTCTGGTTACCTTCAACTCTACCCCTTCAAAGCACATCTAACCTAAAAAATTCTTCTCTGGAGTTAAACCATTCATTAATTTAGCAAAGATACTGTTTTAAATAGGTCCCATCCCTCATCTCATAAAAATTTTTATTTTTAATAGGTGATAATTTTAATCTAGAACCACCCTTCACCCTTAAACACAGGGTCAGAAGACTTTTTTTAATGAGCCAGAAGATAGGTAAGGGTTTTGGGTTTCAGGTTGTTTGGTTCTCTGATAGCACTTTTCAAATCTGTCACAGCAGAGCATAAGCAGCCAAAGACAACATGTCCGTGGATGGATATAGTTGTGTTCTAATAAAATAAAACAGGAAGAAGGCTAGATTCTACCATTTGTTGTAGCAAGCCATTCGTGTCCTAGAGGACAGCCTTCTGAACTTACTCTATGGACACTTTCAGCTCTAGACACCTTAGTGAAGGCAGCTGCTGCAAGCCATCATTAAAAATCAGGTGCTTACCAGAGGAAAGTATTAGGAAAATTCATGACTTCATCTCAGTAATTATCAGTTTTCTCAGGAGATGGTCTGTACTAGGCAGTGGCTTTGTCTTGGAAGTCAGAGAAACTCAAGGCAATCCTTCCTGAAATCTAGTTTAGGGCTGGGGTTAGATGAGGGTGCAGGAAAGATTGGTTTCAGACTCCAGGCTTTCTGCCACCAAAGCTCCCTTCTCTCAAGGGCTGCCGGGTTTGAACCAAAGTTCAAGTCATCTCGGTTTTTAACGTGGTGTATGCTTCTCATGTATCTGAGACTCTTTTGGCTCCGGCTTGTAAACATGTCTACTCTTTCTTGACAGGCGTGTGCTGTTTCCTGGAGAGAAGATCTCTTGCCTTGCTGCTTATTCATGTCTGATTGGCTGTGCCTCATCACGGAATGGGACTAAGGCCTACTTGTACAAACGTGGCAAGAAATGGGGATGGAGGAAAGACCGTAGATGTTTACTTTTAAGTCAAAAAAGAGGGACACTGAGGTAAAATAGATACCGAGCAGAGCAGTGTTTAGTAGACACTGAACTGTGCAGGACCCCAGGGAAAGGAATAGACTCTTCAATTCACACCCACTGAGGGGGACTTAGGTGCCAAGTTTTCTCTCCTTTCTAGTTACAAGTTGGATTTGCAGAAAGACTTACATATTGTTGAAATGCTCTCAGAAGAGACCTTTGAAAACACATCAAATGAAACAAAATCAAAACTAATGCTTGATTTGGTGAAACATGACCCAGGTGGCTCACTATTTCTGGATATTATATATATATGTACACATATATATATATATATATATATTTTTAAAGTAAGGTTTTACTGTGTAGTCTTGGCTGCTCTGGATTAGCTACACAGTCTGGGCTGACCCTAAACTTATAGAGATCCACCTGCCTCTGCCTCCCAAGTGTGGGATCAAAAGCATGCACTACCATGCTTGGTCATTCATTCCTGCCTTTCTTACCACAGCAATCAACATGGAGCTCTTTCGATTGTTTTTGAATTTGACCTGAGACCTCAGCAGTTACTAAGGACCAAAAGCAGGGCCCTGTGCTCACTGTTTCTGGAAGCTTCTCTGTCACCAAAGCATGATTGATATTGAAGTTTGTCTATGACTTGTTGGATGCTTTAAACCCATTCCTCTGTTACAGAAGAAGCCAAGGGTGGGCAGGGTTAGGAGCTGTCAATCCCCTGCTGTTACAGAGGCATCTACTCTCCTCTGGCACCTCTGGTACTCAGCACAGCAAGGCCAAGTTGACTTGCCACCAAGCAGGCCTCATAAGCCATGGCTGGCAAGGGTGTGCTGTGCTCACAGTATGTTGAGAAGCCTATCTGGCTTCAATAAGGGACACCCCTTTTAAACCTGCACCCAGCAAGATATATTTAAATGACCTCATTCCTTTAAACAGCCAGGCATGACAGTATTTGATAGCCTCCCAAAGCTGGTGCCCTGGTGCCCGGCTGCTGGTGCTGTGCCTCATTACGCACTGTTTCAGGAGGGGGGGGGTTGATACCAATATGCACATTTTAGTCACGTCATGCCTGGAACTGAATCACCCTTTTGTTCTATCTCATCTCCCATTTCATCTTATTCAACATTGGCCTCTTGTTTTGATGAATGTTTTATTTCACTGAGTTACTTCATTTTGACCATGGCCATAACCTGTACAATTCAGATATAGAATTCTTTTCTGTGTGTTCTTGGCCGTGGCACCAGCCACAGGGACAGCTGTACTTGAAAAAGGTAAAATAATGTGACTAGGTCTCCTATGGGAGGGGGAAGGGATAGAGCAGGGTGTATGGTTTCCTGTGGCTTGCAGTAAGGAGAAGCATGTCTTTAGGGACTTACAGGGTGTGGAATAGCCTAGTGAACTTGGGCTTTGGGTGGTAAATGGGCCAGCCAGAGAATGCAGTTCCTTGGCTGTAGATAGAGAGCGGAAGTTGCTGGGAAAGAGTCAGGGGCATGAAAGAGAGAAAGGAAAATGGACCCCATCATGTCTCCATGATCACTAAAATGTCAATTAAGAGGGTCCCACAGATTTGGGGCACCTCATGAGATGCTTTTACAAGCTGACATCCTCATGTGAGCTACTTGGTAAATGCAAGCAGGACTCTGGAGTGCTTGGCTTGAAACAGTGTCAACCGCCAGGAGCGCTTATAAACACAGCAACTGGGAGTTGGGAGTAGGGTCGTTTGCCTGCAATGATTGTTTATGTTGAAAAGTTGGCCTGCCACCCTGGGTAGATGAATGCTCCCCGCTTCCACTGGAGATAGAGATAAAAGGGAAGCATTTGTGATCAGCAAGGAGAGCGTGTACATTCTGGGTCTAAATGGCATTATAAAACTTCCTAATTAAACATAGATGGCAATGAGATTTTAGTGTCAAGTCTCCAGTTTAGCTTTACATACTGTGCAGGCTGTTAGTGCAGCAGTAACTATAAACATTGTTGTTACTGCCCCCAGCTGGAAAACAGAGCAGTTTATGTGTGGAAGAAGAAAGAGATTATTTCCCATCTGCTCCTGCCCATTATTCAGGGATGTGTCATTTTGTCTGCCGATGGGAACTGTCACTAGTTTGTAGTTAGTCTTTTTAATACTGGGTCACATGTATTAATTATTATGTTTACTTGACATACTGTGCCTACCCTTAATTCTATGAGTTTTGTAATTCCTCAGGATTTTCTTGTTTCTGAAATTAGATGGATTTAAGGACGTCAGTTTTTCTTTCTTTCTAAATACAAATAAGAATAGATGTAATTAGGTTCACTCGATGCCTATTTCTCACTGTCTATCAAGTCTACATGTACTTGTCTGGCTGATACGCCCCAGGACAGGAGACATAGCATAAGAATGGCTGCAGTATGCTATGGTTTAATTTACATAAAGTATAAAAGGGAGCAAGACTAATTATTACAGGTAGGCTCTTCAGTAAGCCTTTACCCCTGGGACAAAAGCCTCCTCTGGGAAGGGCCTGGGAGGGTGCTTCCAGGGTGCTGAGAATATTCTGTGCCTGATACAGAAGCTGTTTCATGGGTATGCTCAGTGTATAAAATCTACTGGGAAGATTAGCTTTTGTGAAATATCTAGTCTTCTATATTATCTTCAGTGTTAAAAAGCTAAAGCTGTGTCTGTGTGCAGGCAAATCATAATTAACTCCCCGCCCCCAGAGCTAATTTAGTTAGGTAGATGAAGCCTTGACTATGAGAACCCTCCCTTAGACCAATGCTGAAGGCACAAAGAGCCTTTTCTAGAAAAATCACTTAGAAGTCTCATTGGGTGGGGCTGAAGGGGGAGAGTTTCTATTGTAAACAGATCTAGAAATTATCATCACCTTATTACATTTTTGATTATTTGTCAGAGTGTGCCCTGTTCTGGTTTTCTAAACCCTTTGTTTTGAGATCCTGATTATAAAAAATAATTAGGAGCAATAATCAGAGGGAAAATTTGTACATATTATATATAAAGTCTATCATCTATTTATCTATCTATCTATCTATCTATCCATCCATCCACACAGAGTATAAGCTTATTTTGGTAAACTTAGCAGTCTGATCCATGAGACAGTGGCAGGAAGACACTATGTTACTGCCCACAAACTTCATTATTGGAGGAAAAGATATGCCAGAGCTGGGGGAGGGTCTTTTCTTTGCAAGTGCTACATCATGGAGCTTTTACCTGGAGATCATTTTGGAGACATTAAGGTAAAGAGAAGTTCCCTAGAACTTCTCAGAGTTCATTTCTCAGATCATCAAAAGTCATATGCTTGTGGGTAACTCTAGAGAGATACACACACACAATGCCCCTTGCAGGAGATGCCATTGACTGGAATAGGGAACAATGGAATAGAAATCATAAGCCAGTTAAACAGGTCAATACTTCCCATAGACCCCCTTGCTCAAGCAGATGAGCCAACTAAATAATCTGACAATTACAAAATATCAGAAAGTAAATTCATGCAGAGGCTAGTACATAGAGGGAATTTGGGGGAGGGGGCAAAAGAAAACAGTAAAACAAAAACAAAACAAAAGGTGGAGAATTTGAAAACACAAGCTTACCAACACACACAATGCATTCTGTAGCCCACTGTACTTGGAGGCATTTCTACTACTAATGTGTAAATGCATTGTTCCATCATCTAAGGTTAAGGTTGGGCTGGATGACTTTAAAATGACAGTATATACTTCTATAGAGCACACACTAAGGTGCTTCTGTAGTCCCATTTATTACAGGATAGAAGAGCTCTGGCAAGGTCATTGCCACCATCAGCAACAACAGGCAAATGCTTTGGCATCAGCATGGAATATACTGTCCTTTTAACCGTAAGAGGAAATCGATACTGAGCATGTGCGATGGAAAGAAAGCTGGCAAATGTCAGTGTGAATAATGGGTGAAAAAAAGGAATGAGGGGGTGTGGCATCTCAATCAAGATTAAAATGAAACCGATAAAGCAGCATATGGACTGGGTAACAAATCAAAAACATGTTTATCCACTGAAGGAACTGGTAAATGGAGACTGCCAGCACGTTGCCATGGAAACACTGACTGTTGAGCTGCACCATCTCATACCTTATCCAATACATTCCTGGTTGTTGGTAGTAGTCCAAAGACCCTGATCTCTTGATGGTAAACCCGTGGTCCAGCTGAGCAGAGAGAAATGGGGCAACTCAGTGGCTCAACATTGTGCTTAAGAATTAAGACTCCAGTCCAAGCTCTTCATTAACTACATACGTACGTACACACAGTGAGGAGGCCTTTCCTGCAGAGCAGCTAGCTAATAATGTAATCTGCATATTGAAAATAAAATAAACAAAAGACACAAATCCCTTACAAGTATCTTGGATGTTGATTTGTTAGGATAGATCTACTGTGTCAAGCAAGATTTTGAATATGCATTCAACAATGCCTTCAATTTTAAAAGCTATAAACATGCTTTACAGCTAAGCTGAAATCAGCATTAGCCACTGGGAGCACACAGATTGGAACCCTCCCCAACAATACCCAGCAGGCTTAAACTCACATCTTTATAACAATGGAATAAAAGAGGAAACTATGAGGTTTGGAAAGTCCACATATCACAAACACTTAGAGTTGAGAGGTGATCTTCAAAAACACAGCTATTCTTACTTATATTCCTGAACTAAAGAGATGAGATGTAGAGGTTCTCTGGAAAAATAAAATTAAATGAAAGTAGGTTTCTCTGAACATTAAATCACACATGAACAGTTAAGTGCTTAGTGTTAACAAAAGCACAGCTAATAGGGTACGAGGTAAATTGCCAGTGCTGTTAATTCTGGAATAATGTGTCAGCATTTGGCTCCCTGGGAATAAAAGCCACTTAACCCAAATCTGGAGGACAGTAGTCCCACTGCACCCCTGTTCTGCCCAACCAGGATGCACCTGGCTTTGGAAACAGAGACTCTGGAGTTCTTTCCAGTGTCTCACTGATTTCATGATCCTGACAGCTCCTACTTCCAATTCACAAAAGGCATTTCAAAAACATGCCAGGGTACCAGGCATTTAAACTAAAAACCACCCTGCAGATTGGGTCTTCTGATTGGAAACTAGGCTGTATTAGTGTTCAGAGAAAGCAATGTGAGGTTTTAATATTCAAAATGTATTATTTCACTTTGTTTTTTTAGATTAAAAAAAAAATCCTTGCACATTTGCTTTCTAGGAGCTGGTTGTGAGGCCTCTATTTTAGGCCACAAAGAGGGTGGTGAGTTACTAGTTCTCTACTGCCATCTCCAGGCAGAGTGTCATACAGCAGGGCAAAGGGCATCATATATTAGCTGATTAGTATGAATTTGTTCAATTAGACTGAAATGTTCTATTTGCAGGAACAAAATTCAAAAGGACAACGTTAAAGCATTAGAAAAATTATCAACTAAAACAATAAACAGAATTAAATGAGGGAAAAATTGGAAATGTCATCTTAGACTTGGGTTCTTCAAGCTGGGCATAGCTAATCACGCTTCTTTCCTTTTCTCAGCTCTCACACAGTCCGTTGTTAAAATGTCATCTCTAATTCCATTTCATGTCTATAAATTGCATTTTAATAACCTTTTGTTTCCCTATTCTTTTTTTTTTTAACTCGCCCAACTGATATGAAAGGTGGCAAGACAATGGAATCTTTCTCGGAGGCAGACTATCTTGGTTTTATGGACAGCGTGGATCCTCCCCTGACCATGCTGCCTGATTCAACAATAGTAAGTCATTTCCCATTCTTTCAGAAGGGCCCCGTGACCCCCAAGATCTCCAGTTGGTAATTAAGTTCCCAGCCAATTTGGGACTCGTGTGTAGCCTTCACATGAGGTCATCGTTCGTCCTGCGCTTGCTCTCAGTAATGTATGGGGTGAGAAATGGGGCAGGAAAAGTGGCGACATGGACAAGCCAGTGTGGTTCAGAGTGTGCATCCATGTTAGACCACACTCATGTCAGGGATGACACCTGTGAGCGGGAAAGGTTTGCTGGGACTGTGCACCCTTTTATTCTTTTGTCACTTGAGAAAACAAGCATGTCATAAACTCCCCTGTAATCACTCCTGCTCTGTGTCAGGTGGATGTCTAACTAAAGAAAGACAAGTCCTATATAAAGACCGATGGCATGACGCTTAGCTTTTAGAAAAAAAAAAAGAAAAGAAAAGAAAAAATTCCACAAACTGACATTTCAATGTAATTTAAAAAATTCCAAGAGTGCATATAATTAAAAAAGGATAGGACTATGTAAAATAAAGGCAATTTAAAGTAAAATGCCTATGATTCATTTTCTCCTGGGAGCTCAGCAGAAAAAATATTTTTGAAGAAACCTTATTTCTTCTTTAATTTATCAAACAGAAATCATCACTGTGTTATATTTATTAGAAAAATTCTTACCATGGGGGAATAAAAATATAATTATTTATGGTTTTTATAGACTATCCCATTCATAAAAGGAATTTAGTTCACCTTCCACTACAGTCCTGTCTCACAGAAGATAATTGCTTTGTAGTCATACACGGAGCTTGGAAAGGCATATTATTTAATGCTAATGTTATTTAATATTATTTAATCTCATAATAGGACTGCTACAAATAGTCTTTGTACTTAAAACCAGAAACAAGCTTATGAAATTTGCCAATGCTATTCTAAAAGCTAAAAGCAAAGCAGTCCTAGGGGCCAGCTTCTATTGCCCAGCTCTGTCCCAAGCCTTGTAACTCCCTAAGAGTTTTTGTAGAAGGTGAAGATGCTGATGTGGGAAAAGCATCCTTGAGAGGGCACATAAGTTCAGACTCTTTTGACACTGATATTAATTTTTCCATGCTTGAAATTTGAAAGGACATTGGTTAACATGCACATTATGCCCAAGTGCTATGTAATGGCTAAAGTACCTTAAATGTTCATTCAATTCACATGTAACTCAAAGTTAGCATTCTGTAATTCGTATTTATGTTGTGGTTTGGTTGCCATGGAAAATATGTTGGTAATAAACTGAGACCTCTCTTTTCGCAGTAGCATTCATGCTGGGTACAGTGACTCAGTGACTCACACCTCAGGAGGCTGAGATAGGAGGGCTGTTTCAAGTTTGAATGGAGCCAACCTGGGCTACACAATGAGTTCTAGGTCAGCATGGTGCACAGATGAGATCTTGTCTCCAAAAGAGAAACAAAACAACAGCAACAACAAAAAACAAAAACAATAACCAAACAAGGAAAAGCAAAAGTAAATGATTGCATCCAAAATGGTGTAGATTCTTGGGAAAAGTATCAGTGGCAAATAATATTCTGTTGAGCTATTTTGATAAAGCTTTAACAAATTCATAATGTAATAAATTTATAAAGACTTGGTTTCAGAATTTATCAGTGTCTGATTAAAATAGAATTTGCTCTCAAAGATGTATCATATGCTAACTGGAAAATCACAGAAAAGTTTCTGTCTACAGCGATTACAGGACTCCCAGAATACTTTAAACAAACCATTACTAAACAGACAAAGTAAATTTAAACAAAGACCAGTTAAAATAAAAATTATGAAGAAAACAGCCCAAATGACCCAGGTAGGAAAGATATTCTCTTTAACAGCAAAGAGCCATGAGCAGGAGCAGAGAAACAATCCTTTTTGTGGACAGGGTGCTGGTCACTCATTCCAAAATGGTGGCTCCCTGGAGCCAAATCTTTTGGAATAGCTAGACCTGTGAAAATAGAATTAGGGTTTTGCTGCATATCCCCAAGAGATAGTAGCTTGCAAAAATTCCTGGTGGGTGTTGGCTGATGACAAAGAACACTGAAACTCTGGAGAATATGGAGGACAGTTGATTTTTTTTCTCCCACTGAGGTTTTTTAGAAAGAGATAAGGACAGGCAAAAAGAACAGCTTGAGAACCATCTAAAAGATTCTACAAGTATTCCATGAACAACCATCTGTTGGTGTCATCACCCACACTGCGCTGAAAAGGTCCCTGGAGGACCATGAGATGAAAACAGCTAGAGGAAGCTTATCTTGGTACCATTTGCAAAGTCAGGAAGTCCCTACCAGACAGGTAACTGTCAAAGCAGTCTTTACATGAGTCTCAGCTTTGGCACTTGAACAAGATCAAAAACGGAAAGAAAAACAGAACACTGAAACACCCATAGAAAGGATTAACCACAAACACTGCTCATGAGCCGAGTATTAGGGCTGTCCACAGCATGAATACTCTCCAAAGATTCACTATCAACCTAAATTCTTTGTTGAAAAAAGGGGCACAGCCTGGGTGACTCTCACGCGAAGTGTGCTGCTAAAATGTACATAGTCTGGCTAAAGAGGAAATTCTTAAAACTCAAGCGATCTGAGATGTAGATATATGCACTCCAGAATTTGACACCAGGAAGTTTGAGGTTTTAGTATGTCTCAGACCAATTTAATCTTTGTTAGAGATGGCATCAGATTACATATAGTGTATGCCTGCATGTGTAGAACAGGAAAAAAAAAATCCAGTGCACCCTCATCAAATGAAATAGGGAATGATAAAAGATGTCAACTTAACAAATTTCTAAGAGGAGGAGATCTTGTGACTTCACTGGGTGTTCCTAGCAAGTCGGTCTCTCTGAGGACTCCAGTGTCTGCTTTCTGTTCTGTTATGCCTTTCACCCAGGTTTTAGCATAAATGTCCACACTGCTCCAGACTCTCTCTGTCATGTTGTCTCTCTCTCAGCCTCCCTTCCCTTGCAGGTCCTAGCTGAAGGATGCTGAATGCCTTACCTGACAGTCAAGCATTTACACTGGCACAGAGTCCAGTTTAGGGATTTTTTTTTTTTGCTTAAAAAAATAAATTATGAAATTAATATATGCTGCCAGATACCCTGGAGGTGTTGGATAATGAGGCACTCAGGGAGACACTCTACACACACACCACCTCCCCTGCTGTCTGAAGAAATGACCCACTATGCTGTCTCTGGGAGGAATCTCGAAAGGAATGTCTGTCTCTCGGGTGGGCTGCTTTTAAAAGTTAGGGGTGGATATTTCAGATGCTTACTGCTATGACAGAAACTCCAGCTGCTGTGCTGTGCGGCTTGGGGCCTGTGTTGAAATGCTTCTTGATCTTGCCAGCTACTGACAGCTGATGCTCATTTTCTGGGAGACCGTCGTCCTGGAGGATAAAAAAAAGTGAGAAACAAAGAAAAAAAAAAAGCAAAAATAAGATACATGGAAGTGAGGTTGAAATCGGAATCTCAGGTCAGGATCTTAGTACTGGAAGAGGTCAGAGACCAGTCAACTAAGGCCTTCTCATGAAGCCATCATTAAAAGGACCCCACCCACTGTCTGCCTTTGCTGTTTGTGTTTTAACTGCTGGCCCTGTACCATCAAACCCTCAGAGGTTTGTCTACAAAACCAAAATATTGCAACTTTGGTTTCTAATAAAATCTATTTTCAACATTGGCCCCATGCACATATGTTCAAGGAAAAGTTAATATGGCCAGCTCACAACTCCCAGACTCAGCACGTTCTTCTCTCCCTCATAACCCATGATTTAGATCCAAAGCCAAAGGAGATGAGCAGACCTGCTTGCATATGTGACCATAAATAAAACTTTCCCCCTGTAGCTGCTCAATTGGTCATTCTAAAATCCCAGACAACCATTTAGACAAAAAGTTCTTCCTGAAGTTTTAAATCTTCTTACTGCCTCTAAATCATCTGCTATTGTGACTGTCGGTCATGACACAGTCCATGTCAAAGCTCCTTTTAGCTAAGGCTTCTTCTCTCTGTTGAATAAACCACTCTCCCAGGCCAACAGTGACCAGGGATGTGAGTATGCACTGCCACTTACTGGTTCACGATGGAAGGCTGCATGATCCTTGAATGCAGGGACTGTATTTTCCTCACTGTTGGACCCCCAGGTCTTAGCACATTGCCTGGGCACATGTCACACATTTAATAAATAATTGTGGAATAGGTTGAATGAATGAACAATAGGATGTTTATCACTGTCTGATAAAGCCCATCTCGGAGAGACGTCCATTTTCAATTCTTATTTTTTTTTTCTTTTCCCTTTACTACTTTACACAGCATTTCTTGTATCTGTCCAGAAAAAGAAACCTACTGTTTCCCAAGCTCCACACACATGCTTTGTAATGAACTGCTCTCCACACACAGGCTCTGCTTCTGGTCACTCATTTATCCAGTGGATATTAACTACATGTCTAGACCAAGATTTTACTACTTGGTGTAGGAAATGATAGTAAGCAAAAATACAAATGGGTCCGTTTTTTGGCCTCTGGCCTCACCTTTTCTTGAAGACTTAAATCCAAACAACCTATTCTAAGACATTTTCCTAACTTAAGCACAGTCCATTCCAATGGCCTTTTGTCAAGTCCCCAATGGCTTTTATTTTGTCAGTTTGGTCATACACTTGTATTTTCTAGGTATCAAGTTATTTTATTAGTTTATCTTATTATATCTATCCATAACCTATCAATTATCTATGCATCTACCTGTCCATTGCTATCATGTTGTATCACCTTTTCCAAGTTTTCTGTAATTGTTAATACAAGCACTTGGTTTTCTAACCTGTGCACACTAGGTATTCATTTTATAATTGGACATATGAATTAATGGTCAGAAGAAAGAACTAATTATATGACTTAAAAAAAAAAACAACACAATCTGGAGGAGAGTTTCCAACAGAGGGAAAGATGTTCCTATTTTACAGGATGAGCCAGAAATAAATGCTTAAGTGGGATGATATTTGAGAAGGTTAAAGAAACAAGGATGGGTAAAATACCTACTATGCTGAGGGCTAGATTAGGGATGCCAGGCTGTGGGGGAAAGCAGTGATCTCTACCCACTGGATGTCATGCATGCTAATGGGGAAAGAAAGGGCACACACTGAGCCAAATTACAAAACAAACCAACAGGATAAGAAAGAGTGGCTGTGAGGCAGCTAGTTCTAAGGCTTGGTGGGAAGTCCCAGTGCTGGGAGAAATGAGAACATGTTGCCCCACTTTGAACAGACTTAGAAAATTGTTCCTGGGGAATAGATTTCACATTGTCCTTACAGATAGTAATAAGGCTGACAGGCAGGAAGAGAGAAGGTGGTATTTTGATGTATAGTGTGTTCAAGTGGTTAAGCTATTATCACCAAGCAGTGAGTTAACCAGAATATCTCAAGGTAGAATTCATTTGGTAGAATAATGGCAGATGAAACAGAAAGACAGGAAAAGATTGTCCAAAACCAGTAAAGTTGTACTCTAAAAATGAAAAAAAAACCCTGTGCTTCTTTTTTGTTGAAGATGTATTTTGATTTTATATGTATGGGTATTTTTTCTGTGTGTATGTATGTGCACCACATATGTGCAGTGCCTGTGGCAGCCAGAAGAGGGCATCAGATTTCCTAGGAACTAGAAATGGAACAAATGTTTGTTATCTGTCAAGTGGATGATGGGAACTGAACCCAGGTCCTCTCTGCAAGACAAGAAAGTACTCTTACCCACTGAGCCATCTCTTTAGTCTCTAGCAATGCTTTTAAATAAGACTGATGCAATGTAAGACTTGTGTGCAATGACCAGCCTCCTACTCACACATCTAGGCAGTTCACTATCTAGTTTTTTACTCTATATGTAGCTGGATGGTGATAACAAATATGTGGCCCAGACTTTTAAATATGGGACAAATTCAGTGGTATACATAAATGCCACCCCTGATGGATGTTGCACCCATGCAAGACAGTCAACCACTGAGAATCTAAAACAAATTTTTTGAGAGATTATTTACACATTTCACAAGGCGTGGAGTGAAATGGAAAAATCTTACCAATATTAGTATTATTGGCCTAGTTGGGGGTTCTTCTTGAATTCATACAGTGATGCATTGTGAGGTACTGATACACTTCCCTGCCAATGTCATAAATATATGCTACCCATGTCTTACTGTCCATGGTTCCAGGCCACCTCAGATAAAGAGATTGATAATAACCTTTTGACTATGAAATAGGATGAAACACTATGCTTGGGAAGCAAATTTAAGTCAAAGAAACTTGAGATCATTTGCAGTCTTAGGATAAGCTTGAGGAGAAGAGAGAGCTAAGAGATGGCGTGGAGAAATAAGGGTGGAATGTGGAAGCAAAGAGGAACTTCCCAAGAAGAACCATGTCTTCTCCCAGGTAAGCTAAGACAAGAACAGAATAGATAATGTCTGTGTTTAAATGTAGGGGGGAGGAAATGCAGGCAGTGGAAAGTAAAGGAAGGGTTAATTATTGGTGGCCCTATGCTAACAATGCGTACTTGATCCTCAGACTAGTACTCCTATATTCATTACCAATCCCATTTGAAGATGAACAAACTGAGGCTCAGAGTGGTGACCTCATTTGTTCAAGGTTAGGTCAAAAGTGAACCATGTCTGAACTGTCCTTTCTACCAAAGCACATTACATCAATGGAGAATATTCACTCTCATAGAGTCCTTTGTATCTAGACTCTGAGTTAGTTATGTGCAAATACTCAATGAGTTGTCTTTTTCTGTGATGAAAATCAAATGTGAGTGAGGTAGAAGGCGAGTTCAGTTAGGGGCAGAAGGAACAAGAGGATACTTGGACAGGCCGTAAGCAAGCCTGAGGAGAACTTAGAGTTCAACAAGAGTGGCAGTGAGCACGTCACAGGATGCTCCTTCCAGACATCATTAGAAAACCTCTAAGTAAAGAGAGGACTGGGCATCCATTCATCTATGACATGGAAAATTCACCTTATAGGCCCAGGGCTCTGGGGTTGTAGGATATACTGGATAGTGCCAGAAGAGCCTGGCTGACCTTGCATACAATTTAAGTGATGCATCATTGATAGTGTGGGTCTTACTGATATGGGCTGTTTAATAGCTTCAGTGAAAATGAGGAAGACGAAGGAGATTCAGTACACATAGTTATCATTTGACTCTCTAGATAGATCATCCCATGCCCTGGGCCATCAGCACCATTGCAGATTTCTCTTCACGGCCTCTCCTAAGCAGGTTCCTGAGGAAAGGATTTGCTTCCACCGTCCTGCAATGGACGTCTTCCTTATTTCCCAGCTTGATTCTGGTCCAAATCTCCTATCACATCTTCCAGTGACTCCTTTCTCCATGCTGGGACTGGAGATTCAAGCACCCAGCCTTAAATTTCAGTAAAAGTTTGAGTTTCCCTGGAACTACCATATCAGTTGACATAGAGGCAGAGAGATGGACCAGAGGACTCTCACAGGGCATCAGAAATATTTTGGACTTCATAAATTTTAGAGCATTTCTGCAATTAAATAAGGTGTCTCAACTATAGGAGCTCTCTCTCTCTCTCTCTCTCACTCTCTCTCTCTCTCTCACACACACACACACACACACACACACACACACACACTGCAAACATCAGATCTGTGGCATTTCTTGAAACATTTTGAAGGCCTGGAGCATAACAAGAATTAAAAGACATAAACAGTCAGATTTTCAGGGCTCTGATACATACCCGAGCCATATAGATTGATGGCAGGAGTTAGCTAACTTTCTGCCTTGCATCAATGCAATAAATAGGACTCACTAAAAACATGCATTTTTATATATACATCTTTATCACTATTACTTAGAATAGATTATGTGCCAAAAATGTGCTATGAATTTTCTAGATGTGACAAACCTGGCAGTATTTTACAAATAGCTATAGTATTATTACCATACGCTCCAGTTTGGGAGTCATTTCTGCAGTTTGACTCAGGCTGGTTGTGGTTTAAGTCTAGTGGTTTTTGATTTAGAAACTCCCATCCACCACTTGGCAGAACATTGTAACTGACAAGAACAAAATTAGTTTGCAAAATGGAAAATGAACTCTCCCAGCTGTCTGCAGGAGATCTAACCTCCTGCTCTGCATTCTCTCAGGGTTGCTGAGGAAGAGCTGTGGAGGTGGGGGGGCTCGGATGTGAAGTCACTCAGTAGAGTGAATTCCCTCTTTCCTCAGGGAAGCATGTCAGGGTCATGCATTAGAAAAGCTGCCTTCCCCCATGGCTTTTTGGGTTTGATTCAGGGATCTGGTTTCCAGTCCATTTATTGCCAGACTCTATTATTAAAAATTTCTGTAGATTTATGAGAAGCAGGACAGTCTTGAATAGTTTACTATGAGGATATTCTGATTTAGCTTATAAAACCCCAGTTCATTAGCATGCTCTTTAATAACCATTGCATTTTACCTCCCAGCACATTGCCTCCCACTATTCTTGTTAATGTCCTCAGCCTCGCACTACCTACCCCAGTACTTCTAACCTTCTGTGTCCTTGAGTTCACGGTTCACATTGCACTTGGCATAAGGAAAGAAAATGCCCAAATGGAAGCAACTTTTCATGTCATCATTTGTAATGATAAATAAGTAATTTTACATTTAAATACAATGTTACTGGAGTTTACTTATCACTCATTTCACCAGCACAATACTACATGGGCTATCCTAGGGCATTATTTGGCTTCCTTCTTCTTCTTCTTTTTCTTTTTCTTCTTCTTCTTCTTCTTCTTCTTCTTCTTCTTCTTCTTCTTCTTCTTCTTCTTCTTCTTCTCTTCCTCCTCCTCCTCTCTCTCTCTCTCTCTCTCTCTCTCTCTCTCTCTCTCTCTCTCTCTCTCTCTCCCTCTCTCTCTTTCTCTCTCTCTCTCTGTGTGTGTCTTGGCTCAGCACTATCTTTCAGAAGGAATGATTAAAGAAGATTTAAAAAAGCAAGAATAGATTTAATGGCTGAGAAAGAAATAAGAAGCTTCAGCTTGGTTCTAGAACTATCTTGGCTTATTTAAGCCAGCTTTCCCATTAGAATAGAGTCTGGAAGCTGGCCTGGTACCATAATCATTCGGGAGCTTTGGGAAGTTTCCCTGCTTAGTGACAGAAATGGAACTGGAATCTCTTAGGGCGAAGGTAGCCATCAGACCAGCAGGAGACTCTCTGCAGAGTTACACGCTTTGGCATCTATATACCTTAGTTTCTTTATCACTCAGCTTGGGAAAGCAATGGAAAATTCATAAAGTTATAGTATTGGAGAGTGTTTGGAAAGTAACACCAGCTAGGTTAGCATTTTGAGAACAAAACCCCAAAGCAATAGATAAGGGTAAACATAATGTTCATTAGATCCTAATTACAAATAAGAGGTTTTGTTTTGAAAATGTCCCTCAAGATGCACTCTTTATCAAAAAAAGCCTAATTCCAGGAAAAGTGTCTCATGCCTGCCCCTTTTTTCTAGAATGATCATGATATGTTATCTCCTATTCCTGCCAATCATGCAGCATGCCTGCCTAAGTCCTGTGAGAGAACTTGGCTGGACAGTTTCTGGTGGCATTTTGCAACTAGATTAAAGCCAGAATCCACAGGACTGCTGCCCACCTCACTGAGGAGGACCATTTAGGGGCTGATGGATTGTCTTCCTTAATCCAGCTTCCCAACTACAAAGACATATGACAGTTTTCATTGTAACATTGTGTGACAACAGGGGACACAGTTGCTAGCTTTACTGAAATTAAATCCAACAAACATTTACTAAATATCCAAGAGTCTAAGCTTCTAATTGTTAGTTCTTCACCTTTAAGCACATGATTCCCTTCCCATTCTCCTAAGAGGTAGACACATTGATCTTATCTTCCCCCTACCACCCCTCCCTATCGCAAGAGGTTTCATATCAAGAATCCCTTTGTTATGAGGCTCACTGGACCCACTCCATAAGCCATGCATCACCCATGCCACTTTCCAGGCCAAAGAAAATGAGGAGCAAGGGAGAGATGGTACCCAGAGCATATTAAAAAGAAACATTGACTTGCTTAAAGGATGCTCTGGGATAAAGGTTAAAATAAGTGACTTTCGCTGACTCCATTTTTTTTTAATTCTACTGCCTTTCTGCTCTACTTTTTGCTTGATAAAAAACCACCTTTTCAATTCCAAGTGGGCCAGGTAGAAGGTCATCATATAAGCAATACAGAAAATCAGAACTAATGAGAGTTCAGGAAATGTTTTCCACAGGCACCCAAAGGGTTCACATAACTCTTATTACTTTTAGTCCCCTTGGGGAAAGGCTTTTCTTGGTGGCCAGATATAATCTGATTGCCAAATGCAAAATGTCTTGTTAAATTTATATCCCTTTAAGTCTCTAATTCATTTATTCTGATGGCTTTGTCTTTTGTGTGTTGACCTTTACAAGGCTCAGCACTGATCACCAAAGCTTACCAGTCAAATTTATTATTTGGAAGCAAAGAAAACAAGCAGTTTCTGACTTAGTTGCCATATAAAGATAATTTCAATGTGAAAGCAACACTTTCTACACCAAATTTTAAAAAGATTTTTCTAAAAATCAACATGCATTTTCTCCCATGAGAATGCTGTTTGCTTTGTCTTATTTTAAACCTAGATGTTATATTTGCTTTTTAAAAAAATTTGGGTTTTTTGAGAATCTTAGAGAAAAATTGAAATGAAGCATAAATCCAAACATCCAGAGGTTAAGAACCGTGGAATGGAATGGTCAGACACAGGGCTTGTATGAGAAACTGTGTATAAAGTCTCTAAGGGGGTTCGTGCTGAGGTGTGTAGACTGACCCCTACAGAGAATGAAGCTAGAAGGTATCTTAATTTGTATTTCTACCCTGGTTGGGTTGGGAATATTATTAGTAGGGTGCTTTGGAATCACAGTGAAAGGATTCTTGTTTTCAGCTGTGTCTAGAACCCTTATAGATACAGATCCAGTCACAGGGTTGTCTTGCAGTACACACCTGTGGCCTGCTGGAACTGACCTCTGGACTCTCCTTCCAATACCTGCAAGGACTGAGCTCTCTTAGTTACCCCATTAAACCCTCTACAATATTCTCCATGGAGGCTTCTGGGTCAGCCCTGAACTCTGCCTGTAGCTGTTTGGTTGGGTTAGACTAAACTCCTGGAGAACGGGTCCAAAAGACAGTGAAAGCATGTTAAGGTATCTAAAAAAAATGGCTCTTATCAGCTCTAACTGCTTTCCTTCAGAAGGTAATGCTTCAGATTTTATGGTTAAGTCTGTGTGGTCACCTGTCTCAGTTTTTTCCAGGTCTCACATGCAATTTGATAAAGTTGTGGGTCAGGGCTATCAAATGAACCCACAGAGATCATTCTAGATCAATTACTGGCATTAACACAACCTGCAGCCAGCTTCTAGATCTCCCCTCTCACACACCCGAAAGAAGGTGTGACCTCTGAGTTAGAACTAGTCTGAAAGGTACTGAATAGAGGTGACATTACCATGAGGTCAATGTCCATATGGCACCCATCTATATTATTTCCAGTGTTTTTATTATAACAGGGGCAGAGTATGGTACACTGGAATCTTCAGACTTTGAGCTTGAAGTGTGGAATGCCTGGCTATAAATTCTATCTCAACTCCAAGTGTGGATACTTTATGAAAATCATATCCTATGGCTTCAGTCTTCTTGTCTGTGAAGTGGGTACAAAGAGAGTCACACTGACTATCCTGTAGGTTTGTGGCCAGGCTCAAATAAGACACTGTCAGAACTTTCCTACTTTATAGTAAATACAATAATTTTGGCTTAGCATCCTGATATAAACACAAAGGTTGGTGGAGTTCAGGGTGAGTATCTGTGAGTGTCTTGCTTCACTGTTCCAGGGGTGGGGAGGTGAATACCCTCACACATTTGCACAATCTCTAAGAGACTCTGCTATGTGAAAAGGCCTAAAAGAAACCTTGGCTCATATTCCTACATGCTCATACTCATTAATATTCTCTAGTTATATAAAGGTAACTTCACTATAGTCTGTGGACAGTTACATTCATACATTGAAAGTACTGGACTGTGAGCCCATGGACCATCAACTGAACCAGTATAAGTAAGATCCCAAGATGTGCTACTCTGTTCTAGAGGACCACCCTGTTCTAGAGGACTGCTTCATTACAAAAGAGTCACCATTAGACCCTCAAAGGGCTGCTATACACAATTGTTTAAGAGCCTGAGAACACAGAGCTTCAAAGCTGTCACATTAGAAGCTCACTTTCAGGAGGCCACCAGGTGCTGTGAGCACACTCAAGCTTGGGCAGTGCTGAGCTGTGCTCTCAGTGGCAAGTAGAAAACCTTGGATTACCTGTGTTTTGGTACCAAAACTGACTGAGAATATCTGCGTTGTCTTAGTGGCAGTTATCCAGTCCTGTTCTCATCACAGAAAGCTGCACTAAGATGGGAGTAACAGGACTACACCCACATCTACCACCCAGTTGGAAGGCAGTAAAATGGACACATTAGAAGCCATCACAACATACGTGGGTGATGCTGTAACTGGCCTAGCACACTTAGATTGTGGATCCAAGCCAAATGTACTTTAAGAAAGAGGTGGTACCATTAGGAAATCTACAAATATATTAAAAATTGAATGCTGGCAGTGCTTACAGAGAAACAAGATCACTTACGTTAACCCAGGGATGTTCAAGAACCTGCAATGCTGAAAATCTCTGGTCCACGTTGACCAACAGCATCATGTTGATGAGCTCCTGTGAAGTGGAAATATTAGACTCCATTTATCCAACCCTGGAGGGAGAAGCTGGGGGGGTTGCAAATTCAGGATTGTAATCTCAGTTTGGAAAAGCTCACAGTCTAAATCGTGTCACTCCACTTACTTGCTGGATCACACCTTCAAACGTTAAAGAGATCATGAGCTTTTGGAACACAAATATATAGCTTAGTTCATAGAAAAATAAAATGAAATTAATATTTACATAAATCCCATAAAATAGTTTTAAAAGCAAAGAAATCAGTCATGTTAAACAATTTACTTTTTTACTAGGATATAATAGTTTGAAGCCATATTTCTTAGTTGTATAGAAGTCACATCAAAAATAAAGAACACCATGGACTGGATAGATGGTTCAGTGGTTAAGAGTACTGACTGCTCTTCCAGGAAACTGGGGTTCAATTCCTAGCACTCACATGGTGGTTCACAGCCTGTAACTCCAGTTCCAGGAGATCTGATACCCTCTTTGGCCTTTACAGGCACTGTACTCACAAGATGCATGTGCATATGTGCAGGCAAAGTGCTCATATGCATGAAATAAGAATAAATAAAATCTTTCAGAAATACTTTAAATTTCTATTTTGACAGATCAAAAAATGAATCCTCACCCTAATTTCCAGGCAGCACATTTAGGATGAAAGAAAATGAGTGAAGGATGAATGGTCAAATACTAGTTAATAAAGTAAGAATGGTATTTTCTGGAGATACAGCTTTGGGAGGCACAGGTACTTTGTCAGGCACCTGTCCCCTCTGTTTATGAGTAGATAGAGACACATTATCCAGTTCTTTATTTACTACATGAGATTCCTACTGATGTAGAGTCTGCCTTGCCTCTCTTCATTCATCTAACTTGCACAAGTATTTATTAAAGTGGTGGGTGTGTATATGATACCTTTTGCTGGGTGCTATACAGGGTTGAGAGTCAGTCAGTGATGGTAAGCGCTCAGGTTATAGCATTGCTGGCTTTAAGAGTTGAATGCATCCCTGAAGAGCTATGTTGGGGTGTTGTTACATGCCTGAATCCCTGCACTTGGGAGTTGCAGTCAGGAGTATTCAAGACTGAGGTCAGCCTGGACTACATAGTGAAACTGTGTTTATAGGTGAGAATGCCTTTGCCTGTCCCTCAGATCTACCACCTTGGGGCCTTTCTTTTACACTTCTCTCAACTCCTGATATTTCCCTAAGGTGGACATGGAAGAAGATGAGAGGCCTGTGTCCAGCAAGTGTCATTTTATGTACACAGAACTCATGTCGACATAGAAGAATTTTAAACTGAACTCTGATTCAGGAGAGAGAAAAAGTTACATGCACTGAATGATGAGAAAATGACCAAGTTCTCAGCATTAAATTTTGGAGAATTTAAGTTAGTACTTCCTGTACTTGAAACAGCCTGAATATCTCTTAACGCAAAATGACTTTTGGATTTTGAATCTTTGCTTAAATTTTGCAATATTTGCAGGCACATGATGGTATCTTGATGATGGAACACAAATCAACACATAAAATTTAATTGTTTCATATGCTTGAAAATACCTTTCTATAATATTTTTAGCATGCCTATATTTGACTCTAATCTGTCATAGGTGTAGAATTTTCCATTTGGAATGACATGTGTTAACACTCAAATTTCAGATTTTATTGCGTTTTGTATTGGGGGGATTCAAATTAGGACTGCTCAATTTACAGACATTCAAAAGAGATAAAAATGTCCCTGCCCTGAGGTCTACCAATAAATGAGCTAAAATTATTCATTTTCTAAGATGCAGATGTATTTTTAAAAAAACATGTTAAAGAAGCATAAAGTTATCATTTTGTTCACTTTTCACACCCAGTTCCCTGCCATTATATACTTCTACTCTGCTGTGGACACTTCCCACTGTCCATCAGAGGAACAGATCTTGGTTTAGCAGGATCTAAACCAAGAAACATGAGCTCCATCCCTTCTGCCTCTGAACCCCAGGCATCCTATATGGTTGGACTTAATACCATCTCCATCCTTTTTGATCATTTCAAAGAAGTTTGAGGTTGGACTCTCTTCCCTCTGATTAATCAGTTTCTCAAGTCACTTATTTATACATTGCTGGTTTATTGAATGCATCGGACCACTGGCTGTGTAATGGTCATGATGCAGAATTGATGGCATGGCAGTGAACTAAATGGGCAAAAATGAGGGGCTAGAGAGATGGCTCAGAGGTCAAGAGCACTTGCTGCTCTTGCAGAGGAACTGGGTTGGGTTCCCAGCACCCACATCAGGTGGTTAGAAACTACCTGCTACTCCATTTCCAGGCAAACACACAAATGCATAAAAAGAATTTTTATAAACAGACAAAAGTCCTAGCCTTCACAGAATTTGCATTTTAGGGGGAAAGTCTGGGAATTAACTGCACAAGTAAGGCTTATTCTCCCACCTACCTTTGTATATGTAGGTTATATATGTTTAAGTAGGTGGATAGAGATGGACAGTTATATGACAAAAAAGGATGAGCATGGGAGTTCACATTCATTTTTCAGACTAAGAACATACATTATACATAAAACAATGAAGTAGACGGGGAGGACAATAGGGTGAGCCAGGAAAAAGTGAAGAGCTATAACTGGAACCAGCGGCCAGAGGCGACTTCCCTGAGAGGAGCCATGCAGGCAAAACAATAATGCCGTGCAGAAATGAGACTGGAGAGACAGCAGGTGGTGGACCCTAGACAGGTAGCTTTGGGAACCATGGAGCCTTGATGTCTGTGAGGCCTTGCAGAACCCAATTATTCTACCTAAAGTGTGTCCTGGAGCCCTATTTTATCGTTAGTCTCTTTGCACATGCTGATTTAGTTAGAGTCAAACCCTGCATTAAGGCACCAGACTCCAGGGAACACAATGATGGACCCCCTACCTTAGCAGAATCTGACACGTTGTCCCAGTATGGAGGTGGGAAATCCACTTGGCCCATCAAGATCTGATCAAAAAGCACCTCTTGGTCATCACCACTTCTGTGAAGACACAGAACAAGAGGAAGCAGGACTGAGTGTCAGCCCTCGAATGTGCAAAGCATCCTTTTGTGTAAGCCACTGAAAATGTCAGCATGCAATTGTTTAGGTAAATTAACAAAGAGTGAGGTTAACAACTACGTGAGGAGGATTTATGGAAAGCATGTAAATTAGCATGCACTATGGGAAAAAGAATGAGAATTGCAAGTGGATTTTTTATTATGTTCCCCGCTGCCAGAGGCTCCTTTGTGTAAGAAGGGCAAAGAGATCATTCAGAGAATAGAGAAATGATTTGTTGGTGCTGAATAAAAGATTGCTGCCCATACCCACGGAATGGAGGGAAGCCGCACAGCAGGATATAAGTGATCACACCAGCTGCCCAGATGTCCACCTTGAGGCCATATCTGAAAAAAGAAGTTAGCAAAGTCAGCCAGAATAAATTATACAGCCAAAAATTATGATTCTTCCACTACCAGCCCAATGAGGCCAAGTAAAAATTTAAAAAATCTGACAAGTAAACTAAAACTCACTACCCCTAAATGGTAGTTCTTTCATAGTACTGGAAGGTGCATGCATGCTGCAGATGGAGGGATATAGCCAGCAGTCCTATCTTGCTGTGGTAACCTAAGAACCACAACAAGGACCAGCTTGTCAGGATAGACCTAAGAATGCAATGGTGACACTCCTATCCTAGTGGTAACCAACAGCTGTTTAATTAGACATAAAGCCTGATCAACAGGGTCAAGCCAGTTACTCAGGGGTAGTGAGGCCACAGTGAAGGAGAACCCATTTCTACCACTGTGCTAAAGCAGTACATTTCCTAATTGCATTCTAATTATTAAACCTTATATCCACCTCTCATCAAAGAAGGTTCTCTTTGCAACAAAGAAACCATTGCAGAAAGCCACATTTGGTTTAAATGAACAGAACAGCTGTTTGTGGGGTAAGCATATCTGATAAATGGGTGCAAACCATGCACCCAAGGCTCAGAAAACATACTGGAAGAAGGGATAGAAAAATTATAAGAACCAGAGGTCCAAGAAATCTGATGTGCAATTCTCCATCCTAGATTTTGATTGGGAAGGGTCAAAACCACACATGACCTCATTAATATAGCTGCCTAAATAAGACCTGAATAAGGACAGCAGCAGTGGAGAGGAGGCACATCTTATGGAGCGCCCACCCTAGACAAAACTATAAGCATCTAAGGAATGCTGAAATCCGAAAGAGAATTGTATTCCCCAGGGATGAGCATCCTAGTCAGTTATCCAATGCCAAGAGGTCATCCCTGAAATCATATACATACAAGTAAACAATAAACTGACCCATCAGGGGTTGTATTTATACACTAAGGCACAAATATATGTAATAATAACCAAAAGGAGGCCATGAATTACAGAGGGGGTGTAAGAATGAGAGGGTGTGGAGGAAAGAAAGGGAAAGGGAACATGATATATTTTAACTTTAAAAAGTAAAATAAAAAATGCATCACATAAATATATCTGAAAACGAGAGATACAAGACAGCACTGGAGAGATGGCTCAGCAGTTAAGACCTGTGGGATAATGTTCCTGTACATTGTAAAGATTTGTTACTTGTATCAGTTTAATAAAATCCTGATTGGTCAGAATCTAGGTAGGAAATATAGGCGGGGCAATGAGAATAGGAGAATTCTGGGAAGAGGAAAGGCAGAGCAGGAGACTCAAGCCAGACACAGAGGAAGCAAGACGAGAATGCTGTACTGAACAAAGGTACCATGCCACATAGCTAAACACAGTTAAGAAATATGGGTTATTTTAAGTAAGAGCTACTTAATAATAAGCCTGAGCTACTGGCCCAGCAGTTATTAAAATTTTAAGCCTCTGAGTTAATTGTTTCATAAGCAGCTGTGGGACTTGCCAGAGGGAGAGAAAAAAGTTCAACTATAAAAAGCAATGGTTGTTTTGCAGAAGACCCAGGTTCTGTCCCCTGCACCCACATGGCAGCTTATAAATGCAACTCTAGTTCCAGGGCATCTGACACCCGCTTCTGGCCTCCACTGGCACTGCATACATGTGATGGACAGACAGACATTCAGGAAAAACATTAATGAACATAAAATAAAAATAAATCTTTTAAAAGAACATAAACTGAAAAAGACTGAGGCTCTTTTTCACACACACATGCACAGACACACATTTACAATCCTGGACTGATATTTTTAGACAGGACTCGACCCAAATGCCCTTGATTTAGAGGCAGCAATTAAAGATTATTTTTTAGTTTCTAAGGTATGCTATACATTATCTTATTTCCTTCCCCCCCCCCAACACTGTGGACTGACAAGATAAATATTGCATGTTGTATAGAAGATAAAATGAATTCAGTGTGTGAGTAATTTTGCTCAAGATCACTCCATTTGTCAGCAACAGAACTGGGGCTCCAACCAAGTGTCCAACTAAATCCTCTTTCTACCCAGCTCACACAGCATGCATTAAAGTATGTCCTGGCCAGAAAGCTACTAGGCAGAGGCAGAGTCACCGAGGGCTGGCAGCCAAGGTACCTCTATGAGCTTTCAAATCACTCAAATTTGGCTAACAAACAAAGTAGTCCCCAGGGTTGGGGAGATGGCTCAGTGGGTAGTTTTCCACTAAGCCTGACGAACCTGAGTTTGATTCCCTCGACCCACGTGGTAGAAAGAGAAGCAACCCACTCCTGAAAATTGTTCTCCGACCTCCACAGGTGCCTTTATCAAATAGATAAATGAATAAGGAGTCCTAAGGATTCCACAGGAGGATTATTTGTTTGTGTGTTGTCTTTCTGTCTTTTGAGGGACTAAACGAATAGAAATACGTTCTCTACCTGGGTATAAGTTTAAGTCATGAATGAAAAACATATGTGGAGATGGGGGTGTATCTCAGAGGTAAAGTGCTTATGGAGTATTTCCCAGGCTCTGAGTTCAATTCTTTGTAGTGGAACATAAACAAATAAACAAAAAAGCAAGGAAAAAGGGGTTGCTTTCTTCTCACACACCACTCTTTCCATTCCTGTGGCTGAATTGATAGATCTCTGGCTGTGGCTCTTGGTAACAGAAATAAAAAACAAAACAAAGCCTGACAAAGCCTGTGTTTTCAAATCCCAAATCTGCCATTATCCCAAATCCCAAGGAGTCATATGATTGCGGGACACTTAGCCTGTTAGTTCAAAAATCTCAACATATCCGCAGGAGATAAGAAGAGCACCATCTACCATCAGAGTGAGAATTAAGTAGAGTTGGCACACAGTAGGTCCTTAAGGAATGGATTACTCCCGTTCCAATCCAATTCATCCTACACAGACACCAGCAAATAGCCAGTTCCCCTTAGATGCCCAAGATGTTTGTTGTTCTTGGAAAAGTACATGCTCTCTGAGATGACTGAAACAGGGCAGGGTATAAAGCTAGGTGAGAAAATGACCAGGAGCCTTTAGAACAGGATACATCAGTGCCTTGTTCTTTAATGTTTAAAACTGATTTCATTACTATTGATATGTGTTTCTCTACTTATCTGGATACTTATTAAAATTTTATGGTTAATAGCTAGCTATTTTACCTTTAGTGGAGACCAAATATGAGTGTTAAACAAGATGACAGTCACTTGCAGCTTGATTGGGGAGATGAAGAAAAGTGGTTTGCTGAACAGGTGAGGGAGGGGAGGGGAGAGGGAGAGTGTGGCTAATTTGGTCCAAATAGCTCTTTACTGATCCTTGTTCCTTACAAACTCTAAAGCACAGGGGGAGCACTCACCCAGTCTCTGCAATGATTTCTGGAGCCACATATGTGGGGGTGCCACAGACTGTGTACAGGGGGCCGTCGACAATGGTGGCCAGACCAAAGTCACCCAACTTGAGTGACTTACTGCCATCCTGGTGCTCATACACCTAAAATAAAAGTTCAAAAGTTTAAGTGTCTTAAAGCCAAGAGCATTTTGGTTTAAACTTAATGTAAATGAAATGAAGGACAAAGGCCCAGGCCATCTTGTAGGGCTAGTCATTCCGGAGCATCCTTCTTGATTTCAGGGCAACATTAGAGGCAATGAAAGAATGACAAATGGAAGTTTGTTAAGCAAATAATGGGGGCATTTATACAACAGGATGCAGGTGTTCATGGACATGGTGATGCGAGGGCTGAGGAGATGACTCAGTGGGCAAAGGTGCTTGCCACCAAGAATGATGATGTAAGTTCATCCCAGGACCCATACACATGGTGGGGACACACACAAACATACATACATACACACTATATACACACATACACCAACACACATTGTTACACTCATACAGACAGTCTCACATACTCACACTCTCACACACATACACACACAAACACACATACTTACACACATACACAAACACTCTCATAATAGACACTCACACATACACACACAGTCTCATACACACATATATATGCACACATATACACACACACATACTCACACATATACAGATACACACTCACACATACACATATAATACTTGAATGTAAAAACAAATTAAATGGTAATGTAGGATTATATTTATTGAAATGAATTATATTTGGGAAGTGAGAATGGGGCTGCAGATTGTTTTGCATATGTCCATTAAAAATATATATAAGGACCGAAGTCTGAAGTCACATAGAACTGGCCTTCCTACTCTAGGAAGCAATTATGGAGATTTCTTCCTTTTCTTATCTGCATTTGAAGGAATACCACAAAGTCTGTAGCTTTGAATTAACCATTTATGAAAACAGTTATTTCACATTCATGTGCCACCCTCCAGGAATCAAGCAAAACATCCACACAGATATTAAAAGACTTTGTTTCCAGTGCCCCACATTTCCAGAAAGACCTATTTATAGTTTTTATTAATAATTGAACAGCATGTTAACGTTTCGTTTCACCTGTGGCAATTTGGAAAGATTTATTGGGTGTAGAGCCTGCACTCAGCCAACTCTCCTTATTAGGGCAATAAGTCTGCAATCTTCCTCAGAACGAATCAAAACAAGCTGGCTCCTGCCTCCTAGCAAATATGTAAACTCCTTAATGGTAGCCCAAGATCCAACCAAAAGAATATGGTTTTAAAAAGCAGCCCCCAATTTTTTTTTAAAAAAAGTAGCCCAAGTATCTTCACTGATTATGAAGGATAAAAGGGCATGCGGAATTCTAACTCAGTGCCCTCTGCTGGAGTCAGTAAGGAGAAACCTGCCATACAATCTTATTTTCAGATTGCAAGAGCAATCTTCAGGAGATCCTCCAAAGAAATGGCCAAGTTTTCTATCCTCATCAAAATGATTTATCCAGCATGTTGAGGCTTGCATATCCTCTGTTATCACTTCCTGAAGCCAAATGGGCCTCTTGCACAGTAAGATACGTTTCCACATCTCAGGAGCACCACTACATGCTACCTCTGACGGGCTTTGCATTCCATTGAAAGACTGGAGCAGACATTTGGTCAGCTCAGCTGCAGGGTCAGTGATGTCCAATTGGAGCTGATCATTTTGGCAGAAACAGATCTGCTTCTCTGGGGAGACTGTCTTTTCTGCGTGGAAATGATTTGTCTACATCTTATCTGCACTCACAATGTGGACTTTAAGGTTGTGGATCCTGATCAAGTTTGGTCCGCCCTCGGGGAAGAAGCATTCACAGGTTTAGGCAATCGCTTGCTGTATGGCTGCTAGGGCAAAGGCAGCCATGTAACCAGTTGTCATCTGGGGTGGGCACTACCTTCCCTACTTAATGCAGCAGCTGTGTGGGGTTAAGTTAGCACTTGGAGGCACCAGATCTACGAAACACTATAGTTCCTTCAGCCTAAATGTTATCATGCTGGCCGCTCTGGTCATCCAAACAATAAGCAAATGTTTTCCATGAAAGGAAACCTGAGATGGGAACATTGAGATTGGCTGTCTAGTTCATTTCCCGTATAGACCAGAGCTGTTTACCTCCCAAATTCCATTTTGGTATCAATAACTTTTCTAAATTGCAAAATACCCTCTTGCTTTGATGTTCTGTGGGGTCTGAGCATTCACTCTGTGTACTCTGTAAAGCTGAGCAGATTATGATATAGTCAACCCCATTTATACAGGAAGCTTCCCACCCCTAAACACAGTATCTGTATCACCTAGCATTATTCAAAACTTTGACAAAACCAGATGTTGGAGAACCCAGTCATCAGAGGCCTGTTGTGATTCTGAATATGACTCTGTAATTATCTCATAGTAGGAGAGTTACTAATGATTGTCATTTTAATAGGAATCCAGTCTAGCTGCATACAAATTATATTTAATATGAATGATCAATGTAGTTGAAGCTAAGGAAAATGTAAGGACTGGGGTTCAATCCCCAACACTGCAAAAAGCCAATAAGCAGAAGAAAAAGAAGACACAAAAGTGTTCCGTAAAATAATGAAAGCACCCTTTAAAATATTAATACTTCCACAAACTGCATAACATTTAAGTATACTAAAGCTGCAGTTTTATATTTCTTTTTATTTCTTTAATCACATACATGTGCAATGTCCCCTTGCTTTCTTTAATCTTTGAAAATCGTGCAGTTTTCGTGAGTATAAAGAGATTCAAGTTCCGATTAGGCAGGATAGACAGAGTTGAGAGACTAAGGCCGACTCCATGTAATTGAAAACATTTCAAGACATGAGTCCTCTATGAATGCTTCAACAAAACGTTTTTGCAGGTGAATGAATATATGTCCAGGCCTAAAGTTGGGAATTCTGTTTAACTTATTGTCAGGCAGGCCAGGAAACAAGGTTACTTTGGGGTTTTCCTCTGTCAACACTTTGGGAGAAAGCTGGAAAAGCGTGTGTTTGCTCTCCTCCAGTGGGAGCACCCTTTCTTATGCAGCACTCTGAGCTCTCTCCCATATGAGGTCATTAGGAGTGCTGGCTGGCTGCAACCAGAAGACATTAATTCTTGGTTGTTTTATTTTGTTTTTTGTTGTTTTGTTTGTTTGTTTGTTTGAGAGGCAGTTTGTTTGTATAGCCCGGGCTGTCCTGGAACTAGCTCTGTAGATCAGGCTGGTTTTGAACTCAAAGAGATCTGCCTGTCTCTGCCTCCCAAGTGTTGGGATTAAAGGGGAGCATTCAATCTTATCTATCACTGCATCTATTGTGGACAGACCTGTGAACCAGTGTAAATGTAGATGTAATTAAAACCTTTTTTTTTTTAGGAAAAAACCCCCACATTTTGCACAATTTGTTTGTGGTGTATGTATACATGTATTCATGCACAACAGACTCTCCCGAAACTATCTCTGCACAGTATTTCCAGGACAACCCTAAATTCACATGGAACCAAGGTTTTAGTTAAAAGTTCAAAAACATGACTGTTGCTCACAAATTCCTGTTTACGATGCCTCAGAGTGGGTGAAATGGCTCAGCCGTGAAAAGCACTTTCTGTTTTTTTCCAGAGGACCCAACTTTGGTTCCTAGCACCCAAATCCTGTGATTCACAACTGCCTGTAACTCCAGCTCCGGGGCACCTAACACCCTCTCCTTTCCCCCATGGGCACTGTGCTCATGTGAACACACATGCTTAAAAAGAAAATATTAAAGTTGTTCTCAATCTTCACAAAATAAAGCACAAACCTATTCAAGAAATGGCAAGTCTCAGAATGAATCTTGAGGTTTGGCAGGGTTGGAGGGCTCTTCATATTGTGAGAATTTACCAGAAAGGGTGTTGGCAAACTCCAAGTACAGACCTTGACAACCTGACCTACTAAGTTGGCTTTGGTGGAGGGGGAACATTTTGCCACAACTGTATGTTAAAACATCTATAAAACATGACCCACACGTTTAGTGGGAGCACATTAATTGCCAGTCAAAGAGTTCACAACATGAGGTATAATTTAACATTCATCCCAAGCCCCTTAAATACTCTAGCTGTTCCCCCACATTTTAAACACTGAGGGACTATTAAAAAGACGGGGATTAGTGCAAATTACCCAGCATGTAGTGCTCTCACTGTTTTAACTAAGCAATAAAACTGTGTAATTGTACAACACTAATTGAATGCAGCCCCACGTAATTGTGGGCTGCCATATGTATCCTATTACCGTAAAGACTGTCAGTGTTTTGTAAGGTACCCTTGCGATCATTGCAGATGGCTACACTCAGAGAAATAGTTCTCCTGGGTTTATTATATGGCCATAAAGACATCTCATGATTTGACAGACTAAATGTGTCAAATGACAACAATTATGATGATGGTTTCAATTAGAAGATGAGGGCCCGCCCTACTGGAGATCAATATATAGAAAGTTCAGCAGATAGACTTGGGGGGTACTGGTATTTATTTTTAAAAGTGGTTTTATTTTTTGTGTAGTTTTGGGTTATCTGGAGTTTTGGGTAAGCTGTAACTTGTTGAACAGAAGGAATTTGGGCATCTGCTGACTTTCCTTAAATGGGAAGCTGAAGCCATTTAAAAAAGTTTTTTTTGAAAAAAAATTAATATAGACTCATAAAACTGCAGCAGTGACTATAAAATATGAAAACTCACAGATAACCTGAGCCTCGTCAAGTGGTTTTTGAGATTTTTCTTATGGGGGAGGAAAAGTTGACTGATAAAACAGATGTGTTAGAACCCACCCAGCTCTCAGGGTTGCTCCAGATTTCAAGGCTAGTCCTGCTGAAAGGGCTGGCCAGTGAATCGTTAGTCACCACGGAAATGGTCTCACAGAAGGCCTCAGTAGGAACTAACAGCGATTTCACCAAATGGCCTTGACAGAGTGGCGTGAAATGAACAAAGCCCTGAGAAGGGGTCAATTTACCTTTTATTATATATGAGTCCCTTTAAGAAGAGGCTGATTTTCCTGAAGCCATGGCATATGGCCCTCACAATGCTCCTTAAAGAAATGTTTGGATCTAAGTCTTTAATCCTTAAGAAGCAAAGGAGAATAACACTTAAGTGGGGAATTATTTTGCAGAATGTACTTTATGATTACAGCATCTTAAGTTAGACTTGGAAAAAAAAAAACTAATGAGAAAAAAATAAGCCAACCCTCTTTTTATTCCCACGTGTCAAATATTTCAGAAACCACGACTTAAATAAAATAATAAAGTTGATAAGAACTTGATACAGGTCAGAAAGAAATATGCAATGGGAGAGGTTTCAATATTAAGAGAAATAAAATCTCTTGTCCAAGCCCCACGCTGGTGATATCCAGGAAGAGAAAGACGTGATCGGAAACTTCGGGAAACCTGATTCTCACTCCCAATTTAAAATCATCGTGAAGTTATCTAACACAGGCCTGGCGCAGCTGCAGGGGCACATTCCAGATCCTGTTAGGAATAGGATCCTAGGAATTTTGCCCAAACCAAGGGAACTTAATATCACAGCAATTCTAAAAAAATTCATTAGATTTTAGTCACACAATTAATATCCCATATATCATTGTAGAAAAAATATTAGGAAAGTTAGGTCACTATAAATAAAAAGGAACTGAATCCAGCTAGAGTCCTCACACTACGAATGTGACTTCCAGAACTTTTCTTGTTCTTCTGGTTGTCATGTGTGATGCCCATGGACTGAGTAAAATCTGTCTATGACTTGTAGACTGACTCTACCTGTGAACACTGACTCTAACAATGCTAGTGATACCACATCGAAATGGATTATTTGGGATTGACAGTCTTAGGCCTGAGACAGAAGGACACCCCATTTTTCTTGAGTCTAATATATCAATATCTGTATCTATATCTATAACATCTATTCCTCTGTACAGAATTAGGGAGGAAGATGGTTCTGTTTAAAAAATTGAAGACAATTTGTTTGCTTTTATATTATAAAAAACATTGATTTACTTATCTTTTTGCCAGTGATGATTAGATTTTGTGAGATGTACATAATTTTTTAAAGGCCTATCAGTTTCCTAAAAGAAATAGTAGTTGTGATGGATAAGTTGTATTGTCAGGGGATTTTACCATCTGTTGGTCACCCCTAAAATCTTCATAAATTAAAGGTTAGATTATTTTCCTCTTTATAAAATACTTTTTATTATTTCATATATAGATATAGTGTTTTGATCAAACCCACCTCCCATTTTCTCTCCTTCAAATTCTTCTCCTACCCAATGTCCACTTTCCCCTGCCAATGACATGTGTTTCTTTTCTGAAAACCTACCTAGTTCACTTTATGATGCCTGCATGTGCATGGGTACAAGACAAATTCCTGGAACGTTTAGTTTCACAGGGCTGGCATTATTGGATAAAACTGACTTGCCTTGCCCCAGCTGCCATTAGCCACAAATAGCTCCTCAGGTAGGGACAAGATTTCATGAGTCCCTCCCCATGCACCTGGGATTTTGCCTGGCATGATCAGGTGCAGGTCTTGTGTATGCAGTTCCAGCCACTGCATGGTCATGTGTGCAATGGCCCTGTTGTACCCAACAAATAGCTTTTGTCTTGAAAATAGTCCCTTTACTCATTTGTCTTGTTGGGTGAATGTGTACTGGTCTCTTGCAGGAGTGAGGCTGGGGAATTACTGAACCATCCTTGCCCTCAGAGAGGTTTATATGGGAGCTGAGGTGACTCCTTTGTGTAACTCAAGAGAAGTGGCCTGAGGCCCTCTGTCCTCCATTCTTTAATGAAGCACTCACTCACATGCTTGATCCAACCACTCTGTCACCTGTTTGTCATCCATCTATTTGATTATTATGGACCAGATTTGATGATAAAAAGGAAAGCCAATAATTTGGTTTGATAACAGGTAAAGCAAATAAGCATGTGATTGACATGAATATTAAAGCTGATGAAAAATAAGTTTCTAAATTCTGTTTATACTAGGTCAGTTGTTAGTTCTCACCTAAAGTGAGCAGGACACAATGCAATAGCGGAAGCCATGTTTTCTCGTTAAAATACTTTGACCTTATCAAACACAGATCAGTCATTTACACGATCAGTAAAAATGTTTAAAGCTATGCTACATTTTAGTATTTGTGCTGTGAGAGTTAAAAGTAAAACACGCCCAGAATTCTGTATACCCAATTAATACTACAAAAAAAATAAAATAAAATCTGTGTTTGACATTTATAAAAGTCATCATGCTAGCTACCAAACTCTTGATCAAACATTTAACTAGAAAAGGACTTGTTAACAATATAATAATTCAGAGGAATCTGAGGAATCTCGGAAGGATAGAGGAAAGCAGAATGTGGAATGACGGGACTCAATATTTGTTGAGTTTCCTTGTAGGTGGTAAATATATTTAGGATTTTATATTAACTTTACTGCAACATCTTTCTAAGATAATCTATAGATCTATGTTTTGCCACAAATCAGAAAAAATATACATGGATAAATAGTAAAAATTTAAAAACAAAGACAGTAATAGGCGAGAGGGACATTGTCTTATGCACAATGGTAGTGGGAGGAAGTTTTAATTTTTTTTTTTTTTTTTTTGCCACAAGTAAAATAAGGATAAAAAGGGAAGGGCCTGACATAAAATCCCCAGGAAGGATGCTTGGGGGAATTTAAAAGCTTGTTCAAGGTCACAAACATGGTGGCCCTGGAGCAGTACTCTGTGGCTTTTATAAATTCTGATCATGTGAACATGAGGCAGCCATAGTGGGCCATTTCTGTTCCCATGGAGGGTTCAACAGCATTTGGAATCAAGAGAGATCTCATGAGTAATTAGAAATGTCATCTTCATTCTGCTAAATATGCTCTGCTTTTCTATTTATTCTGTAATAGGTTTATCTCCGAAAAATGCACCAACCATCTCACAGCAATCCCCTCACAGCAAGAAACCATTACATTGGGGAAACAAATCTATTCATTTTTTATGTAGATATTAAAAAATTACGAATAGCTGCAATAGCTTCTTTAAATATTTCAAATCAAAGCAGGAAAGGGAGAGAAAATGAGGAGAGAATATAATATTTTCTTTCTGGTTCATTTAAATTAAAGTTTGTTCCAACAAGCACAGTATTTAAAAATATCCTGCAAATTATAATTGGAAAAAAAAAAGCACACAGCTGTGTAAGCATAGAAGGCATTTACAGAAATAGACAATGGTCTGTAAGGGACAAATAAATGATGGGTGCCCCCAAACTGCACTATGAAGGGAAATGAAGCTTTCCTTTCTAATCACTGAGGTTTAGAGCCTAGAGAAGTTACTTAACAAAGCCCCACTTGTGAGTCTGTTCCCACGAGGCAATGCTGCATGAATCAGGATACAGGAATAATGACTGTGTAGGGCAGAAAATTGCTGCTGTTCATGGAGGCAGCTATGCAGAGGGAATGTTTAGGCTGTTGCAGAGATTTGGAATTTGAGGTGCAATTAAGTCAGACCTCTGCCATTTGACCTCAGCGGCTTGCATGAGCCTCCCGCTACAAGATTACCAACATAATTGCAAACAGCTAATTGCGTGCGTATTTTTTTCTTGAATGCCTGTCTTTTATGCTTGAATGTTGACTCCATGAAGGAATGTGTCTAGTTCCCTGGCATGGGACCCGGCCCGCCGTGGCACTTGATCAGTGCCCCCTAACTCAGAGCACACCACTGTCTAGGGGCTTTGAGAATCAGAACTCATTTGAGATCTTGAGTTTTCTACTTGGGTATTATATTAACCTTGGGCAAATCATTTAAATTCTAGGCACCCAGTTTCTTTACCTGTGGATTGGAGGAGTTAATTTTATTCCACATGGTGACTGTGGGGTTAAACAAGATAATAGGTATTTTTTTTTTTTTTTTTAATTCTAGTGTAGTCTGAACGTGTATGTGACTCTCTGTAGCAGGCCTCATCAGCCTTTTTATTTGTGAAGTGAAAGTTAGGACACCCTTGTGATTTCATTTTATTTTTTTGAGACAGGGTCTCACTATGTAGCTTTGATTGTCCTGAAACTCACAATCTATCATCAGGTTGGTCTCCTACACCCAGAGATCTGCCTGCCTCTACCTCCCCCAGTGCTGATATTAACAGTGTGTGCTACCACACCTGGCACTCATATGCATTCTGATCACCCCAGACAGCTGTCTGCAGTGCGGATTTACATATCCTGTCACCAGACATCAATTCCTAACTTCTAAGAGCTGCTTTAAGGCCCGGAAATCTGCACTTTAAATATGCTCAGAAGCGAAAAACAAAAGAGAAAAAAGGGTGCCTTTGGGTGAATGGGAGAAAAAAATCATGTTCAGTTTCTAGACTGAAGAATCAGTAGAATTTGTGCTAGTCCATGTTTCCCAGTTTGGCTCCTTTAACCCAGTTTCTGCTTCCATCTAGAATACCTGAACTGTAGGCGAGGAAAGAAACGTCCTTTGCTGCCATGGAGAACTCAGACAAGAAAATTATAAGCAGCAAAGCAAACAGAAAGGAAAGAAAGACATCAAGGCTTTGGACTGTTATCTCTTTGTTTTGTTTTAGAGAGGTTCAGGTAGCCCAGTCTGGTCTTGAACTCCCTATGTAGCCAAGGATGGCTTTCAACTTCTGGTCATCCTGTTTTCCTACCTACCAAGTGCTAGTATTTCTGGTTTGTATCACCTACCCAGTTTTATGCAGTGCTGGAGAACACAACCCAAGACTTCAGGAATGCTAAGCAAACACTTTACCAACTGTGAGCCACATCCTCACACAACTCATTTTCTAAAATACCTTTATCATGATTGTTTTTTGTGCCGATGTGATAACATCTAATTCTTATGGTTCATTTCTCTTTGGTTTTAGATCATATCATTAAGCTGCAAAGCTAGGACAGTATGAGAATTCCTGGTGGGCAGGGCTCAGTCAGGAAAGTGCTTGTGTGCAAGAGGACCTGAGTCTTGATCCTCAGCACTTACATAAAAGCCAGGCATGATAGTATATCCTGTAACCCAGAACCAGGGAAGAGAAGACAAATGGACACTTGGCTTTTCTGCTGCTTAGTTCAGCCAGAATCGGTCAGGGTGGGCTCTGGTTTCAGTGAGAGACTGTCTAAGGTGGAGCCTGAAAAGGAAGATACTGTACACATACACACACACACACACACACACACACACACACACACACACACACACAGAGAGAGAGAGAGAGAGAGAGAGAGAGAGAGAGAGAGAGAGAGAGAGAGAGAGAGCGCACAAGCTCAGGTCATTGCTCAATCACACCCACATCTGTGCATACATGTGGACACACACACGATCCCTCTCTCCCCTCTACACACAAGGGTTTTCTTTCTCTTATATTAAAGACTACAAGTGCATCCATGGAAATGATCCCATTTACTACTTGATCCTAGCCCATGATGTTAACTATAGCCAGACTTTGATTTTTTTATTTCTTCAGAATGTTGTTTTCCTTTTCAAGAAGTCAGGCTTTCTTGAGGGTATAAGAACTTTCATAGATCACTTTAAAGAAAAACTGAGTACAGCAGGAATCAGTTCAGGAGGCAAAGAGTTAAAAAAAAAAAAGAGAAAAAATAAGTGTGTGTGTGTGTGTGTGTGTGTGTGTGTGTGTGTGTGTGTGTGTGTGTGTGTGTCCATCCATTAGGAAGGGCTTGAGAGTCAAAATTCCAGTGAATGGCTTTCCTCTTACCAGCAGGTTCTCTGGCTTGATGTCACGGTGGACGATGTTCAGGCTGTGCAGGTATTTGATGGCACTGGCCAGGTTGTACAGCATCCCACTGGCATCTCGCTCTGTGTATTTGCTAGTGGAAGTGATGGCATCAAAAAGGTCTCCGCCCTGGAAGAGAGCAGCTGGTTGAGTGGGATATTGACAGATGGACCGATGGGCTGCCCGTGGAGGGGACTGACAAGCCAGAAAGGACATGAAGAATGCATTAGATTCTGGGGGTTCCTGAGGGCTTTCTCCGCTACTGCTTTTCAAAAGACCAAAGACTCTGGTGATTTCTCTCCTCAGTGTGAAAGATATTGACATTTTACCCTAAGCAAAGAAAAGAGCAGTAATGAGGCTCTACAGAGCATGGCTCCACAGCCTCTCACCAGGGATGAGGCGGTGGAACTGGGTTCCCTCTGAGAAGCCTCATGTCGGGGGACTCTGGTGACATGTGCTACCTGCCACACACCAACTGCTAGCAAAGTGCAAATCCATAGTTCCAAAACTCCCCCAGAAAGACAGGTACTTCAGCAACCTCCGTCCTTAACAAAATGTTCTCCTGCCTTTGAAATTATTAAGACACGTGCGAAACACACACAGTTTCTCTCTCTCTTTGACTTGCTACATTTAGCTCTCTGGGAGTGGGTGTTAAGCTTTCTTTTTCAATAATGTGCTTCTCTGTGAAGAATGGAAAATGGGACCCACAGCCTGTTCTAAAGACAAAAAAGACGGGGAGGACAGAAGGGGGACAATGGAAGCATCACAGAAAGTTTTCTGGTCCCATTATTTTTCTGAATTTTTTTGTTTTCTGTGCTCCTTTATAATTTATCACTACTTGATCAAGCAATGACTTTGGTTCAATATTAAGTTGCATTTATTTGAAGTCCTTTCAGAGAGTTTAGGTATGCTTTACTGAAAGCATCTATATCATTCTTGAACATTGACTATGAAACAGCTGACCCCAGAGCCCAAATACATGCATATCTCACTACATAGTGAGCAATTGAATTTCCCCTTTCAAAACAGTAAAAACAAAACATAGCCCTGTAGGCTGTCTTCAGGTTTCAGAAAACATGCTGGCACCCCTGTCCCCTGTACAATTTCCACCCTGGAGAATTCTTTCACTGACTTCCACACACAAACCTAAACAAAGGTTTTCTCTCTCTACTTCCTGTTTCTCTCAAAGACAGGGCTGTCACACAGGCATGAAGTTTGTTTCTTAGCCATGGGACCAGGTAGAATGTTCTCTGTGGTAGGAATCATTCTCTGGATTTGAGCTCCTTACCCTTAGACAGCAGGGCATGTGTGGCTGTATGTGAGAGCCTACAAAGACTGGCTCCAGGCCTCAAGGCAGCTTTTTCTGGCTAGTTGACGCTTTTCCTCCTAGTTGAGACATCTTAGTTATGCAGAGAGAATTCATAAAGCCTGTTCAGTGAGATGAACTCTTTGCTGTAGCGATCAGCATATAGTTGGCAATTGGAATAAGATACGTCCCCAAATGCATCATCAAATGCCTCTATTTCTCATCCCCAAATTTAACTTGGTCTCACCTTCCCCACAAAATCAGCCTACAGTGAGCTGGCCAATAAAAATAGAGTGATTAATCATATTTTTAATAGCACACAGAGGGACAAGATGAAGGAATTGAAGCTGCTGGTTTAAAGAGCCATACTATGGTGAAATTCTACTCTGTGAGCTGGAGACAATATAATTTACAGGGTGAGTAAAGTAGTGATTCGATAATAAAATGTGTCTATAAAAATGTGTCTATAAAAAGTTTGAACAAATAAAAATCCTTTGGTAAATAAAAGGACCTCTTTGGTAAAAATATCTTTTTTTTAAACCACAGCATTCTCCAGCCTCAAATATGACAACAGAAGTAGTTTTTTTTTTTTTAAAAGAAAACAGAATGCACACCTTCACTAATTCCATAACGAGATACAGTTCAGTGGGCACATCCATCTCTTCAATCAAGAGGACAATGTTGGGGTGCTTCACCCTCCTTAAGATGGACACCTCGTTCTGGATCATGTGCTCCTGTGCAAGGGAGAAGCCATTTAAAAACCTTGACATATATGAGGAGCCGACACAAAATAGAATGAGCATTTTGGTGAAATGTGACAGTATTATGAATATGATAAAATAATTAATCACAAAACCCATCATGACAACTATAATTCTCTAGAAAATGACAAAATGAATCTCAGGCAATGAATATAAGGGGAAAAAGTAACACAAGCAAAGATAACGAGAAAAGATAAAATAAAATCATTAAACTACTTTTATCCCAGGAATATTTATATAGTTATATATTCTCCTAAGTCTGTGGTACTCACTTTGCCTCGACATTTACTTTTCTTAATGATTTTCAGGGCATACTCCCGAGCAGTTGACCTGCAAAGAGAAACCTTTTTAAATAAAACTTAATTTTTGGATAAACAGAGTCCTTTTGTTGGGAGTTCATTTCTTGCTTGTAGGTCACAATGCTTCTATTCTTGAAAGTGCTCTATTCTTTCTGTACAAAGATGTCTGCAGATGTTTATGGGTTTACCCCATCTAAGGACAGTGAATGTGTTAGCACAGGCAGATCTGGAGTTATGCAGCCATGTGCACACAGAAAACACTGCCACTGTGGCTGTTCATGTCCTGATAAGCTGCTAACCCATCTTCTGGAAGTTATGAACAGATAGGGCTGCAAAGCACAGATCTGTAACTGTTCTCTTTGCTACTCTTCTAATTATCTCCCACCTCTGCCACACAAGGTCTCAAACTAGGGATCCTCCTGCATCACCTCCCAGAGTGCTGGGAGTCTACATGTGATCTCATGTGTCCAGTCAGTCTTTCTTGGTGTTCTCTCCCACACAAGAGTGACTATGACAGTTGCCACTCTCAAGGTCACCCTGAACACTCCTGAGAAGTGAAACACACTCTGTAGAGGTCCGTTCAGTGTCAGAGTCTGAGAGTGAATTGCTGGAGAACCCAAGGGTCCTGAGGCTCAAAGAGGCAAGAGAAGGTTGGAAAGCATCTTTAGAGCCTCCTGGGACTCACTGGGCCTTTTGTGGCTGTCATTCACAGGTCAAAAAGGAGAGGATGGTTAAGTCAGCTCACTTTCCCATAGCCACATGGCAAGGATAAAACCATGCTTCTCAGACTCCAAGCTTCACATGTAGCCCAGCCACATGCCTGATGGATGTGGGACAGAGTCAGCCATGCTGTTAGCTTTTGATAAATGCTACTATGGACTGGTATTTCCAAGATATTCTGCCATCAAGCCTAAGGTGTGGCTATTGGACACAACACATTGGAAATTACGCTAAACTACAACTCTGAAGCAACAAGGTTCATTTCTGGCGCTAGGCCGGCAGAGCACAAGCCTTCTCCTTACAGATAAAAGTCACTTGTCTGGATTCAAATGGTTGTGGCTGGAATGAGGCCAGTGAAGGAGCAATTTGGAAAAGGAAATTTCAAATTCTTCAGTATGGAACTTAATGGGATTCTCACATATATGCTTAGAGCAAAGAAATGATTTTTCTGTAGACAAATTAAGAGGTCAAATGTTAAATGGGCATTTGAGAAACTTGTAACATGTATTGCTTCTAAAAATGCCTGTTATTGTACTTTGAGACCCCAGCACAAAAACAATCAATAAACCATAACAAATCAATTATGATGATTAAATCTGGGGAGTAAAGCCAGAATGTAATGACTCTGAAGCCCCCTTTCTCTACTAGAAGTCTGTCAGGACCAGGACTTCTGTGTCTGGGAAGGTGGAGTTTTTCTTTAGGTAGACAATCTTGAGCTGGTGACAGGGCTGTCTCCCAGAAGGCAAGGATCTTACCTTCTGTCCCAAGCCTGCCTTTGAGAGGAAGATGAAAAGAAGTGTGAGTTGGGTGGCCCCTGGTCTTATAAAAAAGTACATGACACCTCTCTAGCTAGAACATTTTATAACACAAACATCTTACCAAATTTATATCTTGTATCAGACAACATGTCCCATAGAGGGCAGACACTAAGTTTAGTATCACAACAATCCTTCCTTGGCTTCTTAGAGGCAGAACTGTAGTCGTGTAATAATAACACTAATTACTACAAGTATATGTTGATAGGAGTAACTAGTCTTTGAAAATGAGCCCCAAAGCAGGTATTAGAGCCAACCGTTAACCATAAGGGTAGCAATGCTGCAGCACAATTTAACCAAAATAGTAAACTCAATTAAGGCATGGAAAACAATTATGGATGTCTGGCTTGCTGATAACAACACAGAATATTTGCTTATCTGTTCCTGCCTTTCCATTCTTGTCTTTTCATGGGGCTCTCTAGGACATGGAAGAGCAGCAATACCAGAGAATTTTGTCTTTCTCTTTATCTAAGGCAAATCAGTTGGTAAGATCACCATCCCCTCAAATATGTCCTAAGGTTGGAGCCCAAGTGCTCTTATTGGGCTTAAGAATTGCTCCACAAGCTAGAACCCATACCTGACAGTTATCAGGGCCAAGGACATGTGACTACACAATAGCCCTAGAAGAATCTGCTGCTATTATTCTGCTAACAAGACATAGTATTACATTGCCTCCTAATGGCTTCTCATCACACCCATTGATAAGCCCATACCTGAACCCTCATCTGAGAAGCCCCTTAGTGCTACAGGTGATTGACACTGAGACCCATGGCTGATCAAGGTGCTGAGAGTGACTTTGGGTGTTCATCTTTAAATAAAATAATATATCACACCTTTCCTCCAAAGGTCAAGGCTCATTGTGGAAGAGGTGGTGGAATGACAGAACCAGAGGAGGTGAATGTCTTCGAGGAGACATGAATGTAACAGTAACTGAAACAGTGTTCACAAGACCTACACAAACTCAAGTTAGACAAAATCCCAGCATGGAGTGTGGTGGGGGTGGGGGGAGTGCAGGAAGCCCCTCCCCTAGCTGAGGAGGTAATTGATGGCTTCTGAGAGAAGGAGAGTTAGCTCTCTTTAACAATGTGCTCCTGGTGGCTCTAACATATCCCAGTGAATGGACACAAGCCTAAGAGCTCTTAGGTGACATTAATGAGACTCAGTAGTTTTAAAAACAAAATGAGGACATGACATTGGATGGGTGTGGAATGGGGGATGAATCTGGGAGGAGTTAGGGGAAATGGATACATATGATCAAAATGCAATGTATGAAATTCTCAAAGAATTTATAAAGTTATTTTAAAAAATCTCATTAGCTTAAACAGCAGTATGCTAAACAAAAAAAAAAAAAGAGAATATGCTAGAAGTTCCACAGAAAAGAAGACCCATGTCAACTTGTTACTGTACCCACTGTAGAAAATCTGCCTGTGATGGCATAGCATTACAGAGGAGAAACATCTTTACCCATGTGGATCACATTCATCCCCCAAAACATAGCAGGATGCACCCACAAGTGGCATGTACCATTTACAACATTCTTAGTTTGTATTTATTTTCTTGGATCTCTGTAAAGTATTAAAAGAATGTTTCATAATATCTCTGGAGAGAGAGGGCACCAGCCATATGTCCTTGCTCAGTAGGAGCTGGATACTGACACTTTTCTAGCAATCTGGTATTTAGACGTGAAGTTTCACACAGTGAAGCCCAAGATGTGAACTCATGCAAAATGAACACAAGCTGAGAGAGAGGGGAGGGGGAGAAAAAGAGAGAGATAAAGAAAGAAGGGAGGGAGGAAAGAAATAAAGAGAGAAAGAAAGGGAGGGAAGAGAGAGAGAGAGAGAGAGAGAAGGAAGGAAGGTAAAAGGAAGGAAGGGAGAAAGAATTCTAACTGGAGAAGTAAGAGCTCTTTAGGGTGAGAAGGCTTGAACCCTAGGATTGAGATACCATCCTGGTGCGGGACCAGCTAGAGTAACCAGCAATTCACACTGGGTCAGCCTAACAGATGATGCATGCTGGAAAATGTTAGAAAGACTATGCCAATCTGCTAAAATGAAGAGACTTCTTGCTTAGAATGTCTTTCCTGATTTAATTTCTGCATTATTGTGCGTTAAAAAAAAATGACTTTGGGATAAGTCAGTTCCTTATTAGACTTTTGTGGGGGAATCCTTTATTAGAAGCAGTAGGGTAGACATACTTAAATGTGTGTTGGGAACAAAGCTGCGGTCTACATGTTTAGCAGATGACTGGCCTTGGATATTTAATGTCTTTAGTCTATCTTTTCATAAAGTGGGAACAGCAATCCTGACCTGACTGGATTATTATAATTCAATGAGATACTATAATTTAAGAGCCATGAATAAACATATAGATGCCTTGTAAGTAGTGGCTGGTCTGGTTTCAGGAAGGATGAAGGCTGTACTGGTAATGGAATGTTTTCTGTATCTGGCAGCCAGGCAACCAAAGGCCTTGTTCCCTCGGTAAAAGCTGGGGACCAAGGAAGAGGAGAAAGGTGAACTGGCAGCATCAGCAGTGGAGACTTCTAAGCAAAGGATTACTCGTGACTCTATATCACACAGAATAAGTGCCAGAGTGGGCCACTATGCCTGTGCCTCTGTGAACATCCCAGCCCAGCTTGAATACCAAGAGAAGTGAAATCTGAGGCCTAATGTATGGTGGTTACTTAGGGGGCTTTGCTGTCTTGAATAAAGAAGGCCTGCTGGGGTACAGTGTCTTGGCAGATGCTGATTCAGCTAAATCCTGACAATGCATGATACCCTAGGCAGGCCTCCTGTTCTAAGTGGCTCAGTTTCAGGCTCTTCTGTATCTCCTGGCCTGAGGCATCCTCTCTAGTGATGTGATACAGAGCAGGGGTACATACACAGGCTTCAGAAGCTCAAGGAATGTCCAGCTCAATGGAGGTAATGAAGGGGAACAGGGAAACACAAATGCTTCATTCAAGCCAGACCCCAGAGAACCAGAGAGATCCCCTCAAGGAATGAGCTAGATGCTCCCAGCACAGCTCTGAGAAGATGCCAGCCATCTAGTCCTACGGGAAACTGCCCAGAACAGAACTCTGAGTCTAACACTGAGCTGAAGTTTTGAGGTTACTTCCCTATGGGTGGACATTTGTCACAAATCCACCAGCTACTGTCCTTTAGCAGTCATCAAGAACCTGTGTATAAACCAGGCATGGTCAAATGCCTGTAATCCTCACACTTAGAAGGCAGAGTCAGGATAGTGACCTTGGGGAGTGTTTGAAAGGACCTTGACTCCGAACCCACAGGGTCTATAGTTGATCCATCTAAAGACACTTTCACAGATCAAGCACTATTTTTATAGACTCAGCACACATGTGTTGCAAAACCTTTCAAGGTTATTGTCATATATAATTTTATGATGGCAATATATCAGAGAGCAAACTCTATAAAAGAACATACTTGAGGAGATATATAGGAGAAACTCTTCATAATAACTTCTCAAGAAAATAATATAAAGCCATTACCTGACAGAACCAGAAAGCTTTTCTAAATACACTAAGTAATAATCAGAGTCTTCATATCTTAGAGAACATCCCAGGAATTGTTACATTCTCAAAGTCTGTTTTTAGGTGGCTTTTGTTTATTATTTTTTAATCTTTGTGTCTCTGGAGTTGAGACATTAAGTTAATCCATATGTGTCTTTGTCTGAAAAATGGAGAGTGGATCATGGAAACCACGAAGGCAAGTGTCTCCTCTAACATCCCCCAGGAACAGTCCCGCTGCTTACCTCTCTATACACTCCTTGACAACAGCGAAATTTCCATCCCCTATTGTTCTGCCAACTTTGTATCGTTCTGTTATTGTGGCGGGAATCTGGAAGCCTTCCTCAGACTCTTCTGAAAGAATTATTAGTATGTTTTTATTAACAGGGAAGGGGCCACAGATGTTGTATGAAAGATAGATTTCTAAGCATCATCTCACAGACTGGAACCAATTCAGAAGTACTGTGGGCACCGCCCCCACTTTCGGGCTCTTACAGACTCAAAGGTTTTTACCAAGACAAACAATAAATTAAAAAGAAAACCTATTGGGCCCACCTGGACTGATATCACTCTGACTTACATTTTCTACTTCAGTGGGGATTCAGAGGAGGAAATGCTGCATTTTGGACTTCATGCTAATTTGATCAACAGCCTCACTGAATATCTATTGTATTCAGAGAAAGGACATTCTTACATACAAGAGGAAAAGGCATTTCTGAAGGGATGTTGAACAGTTTGACATTGTACAAGCATGAAAATGTCCTGCTGTTCGGACATTGAGCTCAACTCCATCCTGAAATGGATATCTCTGCAAAATTTCTTATGCACTAAGAGTTGCTGGTCACCCCTCCCTAGTATCAATGAACAGATTTTAGACAAATGTTCTCACCAAGCAACCTGCATGGCAGATGTTGAACTTAAACCCTGACAGCTATTATGTCTGTGGGTAGAACAGTTTTTATAATAACAGCATATTCTCCCTCTGAAAATGTATTTTGAAATATTTTACAAATGCCTAATAATGCTTTAAATATCCAAGGCTATAAAATTAAATAAGCCATGCCTGGGCCACATAAATATGATGCATCACCTTTAACATGTCAAGGGTATAAAAAGCCTTTTAAATCTGAGCTGTAAAATGTACATGCTTTAAAGTTATAAATCCCAGCTTTCCCCAGGCAACCAGTGTGCCAAATGGCACAGAAGCCTAGTGAACTTCCTAACTGAGCTCTTCTCCTGGCCTGTCCTCATACACTGAGTTTCCCGCCTCAAAATGAATCTGGGTGTGAAGGGGGTTTCTGGTAAGTTTTGTACTTCATAGTTCGTGTGTACCGAGGAGGAATGAATGAAAATTCATCTGAGGCCCTTTGTGCTGGCCTCACAGTGCTCAGACTGTGGGTGGCTTTTCTAGAAAGTAAAGTCAAAATGCAGAGCAATTGCCTCTACCATGCCCCTGTGGAACTTCACAGCCTCCTCACTATGGATGGCAGTTCCCTTCTGGACCACTGGATGGTACCTTGGCAGTGCCCAGAATAAAGTGATGGCTGCAGCCAGTGTCTCCTCCCTTAGGCCACTTAGGAAAAAAATCATGATTTTGCTGTTTGAAAAATTCAACCTGGGGATTTTCATCTTCTCCTTGAGGAGGAGAGAAAATGGTTGTGGGCTACCTGAATTTACAAGTCATCTGCCAGATGATAGGGACTTACACTCTTTGTTCCTGGGTAATATAGTAGTTATTCATGCCCTCTGGGATAATTGTGATTCTACAGATGGGGTCATCTGCCCTCTCTTCTAGTGGGAACATTCACTGGGACATCCATTTACGGTATAACATTAAGGATTTTGCTCCCACTATTGATAAAGGATCAGGTCCCTCTGGACTCAGCCTAGGTTTAGTCAAAGACCTCTATATTTCATTGAGTGAATAAAATATACTAGGTGAAAGAGACTTCCATATGGCTGAACTGCAGTTTTTACAAATGCAAAACTGTCTGCTATAACCATGGTAAGAAGCAAACAATTACCATGCGAGTTGAGTGTCTTCCTTAACACAAGAGAGGGAGTCTCTCAAAGGGACCTTTGGGAAAATATCGGGTCACATCATTTGAAGCAGAGGAGCTTATTCTTAACAGTGGCGGCAGTGGCTTAATCTTGGCACCCTTACTTTTCCAAATTATTTCCCCTGATGAGTCTGATCGCAACCTCAGGAGGGTGGAAATGGTGACATTTAATAAAAGGGGAACTAAAGTAGGGAAAACTCAGGAAGCTTGTTCCATACTGTCCAGCCATTTAGCCAAAAACTCAACTCTGCAATCCAGAGTTTCTTAAATCACAGAGGAATGCTAGCGCAAATTAGTTTAAGGGACAAGCACTATGTCTTTGCAGTTATAGTTTGATGGACTGAACTCCCTTAAGCTGGAGGGCACTACACAGTTGTCTTCTCACTTGGGAAAAGGCAAGAGAGCTTGGGAACACAAAGACGGACCATAGCTGGTCTTCCTGGGCATCACAGGCCCACAGAAGATGTGCAGGATTCAGTCAGGTCCACTCCTCCTTCCTATCCTCAGACAGTGGATACCAATGCCTGTGGGAGTCACCCACTCCTGTCTCCAATGACACCCCACCACGAGAGCTGCTGAGGTTGGCTACTCAGTGTGTTTTAGACGGTATAGGTTTTAGAGTAAATTTAGCTAACCCCTCCTCCATGCCCCCTGCAAGCTGTGCTTTTTCTCAAGCTCATCACCTTCCCCAGGGCCATCGTTCTCATCCATTGAGCTGCAGACTTTTGTGGATGAAAGTGAAGTAGAGGAGCCGCCATGCTGAGAAATCTGTAAGGGAACAGAAACAGAATAAAACACCTGGGTCAGAGTGATGGAGCCACACACACCACACCCAGCCCAGGATCTCAGGAGCTAGTGTTGCCCCCCCTCCCAGGGAGGAACTGGTCTTCACACTTGGAAAAGGAGGTCTGAAGGTTATCAAATGAGGGCCATAAACCCCACCTCCCTATCAGCCAGTAAGAATCATTGGAAACTTGGATGCCCATGACTTCTTCCCCCTCAAAATTAGCATCCTTGAGTTCCAGTTTGCCAGACTCCAGGCATCTCACTTCCATCTTCCCGTCTATCTGAGAGTCTCAAATGTGGCACCATTCTACCATTCTGACCTTATTTCTATTTTTACAATAACAAAAAGTCTCCTAAGTTAGTTATGAACTATTCTTTAAAAAAAAAAAAAGCAAATAACTCAACTTTAGCAAGGCTTTAAGAGAAAAGCAGAAGAATGGGTTTTTTACTCTCACTTTGAGATAAAGACACACGGTAAATAGGAGGCCACCTTGGCACATGTTATATAATAGGTCTGAGAAAAGGGCAAGAATTAAAGCCTAGGCCAAGAGAATCTCCTGTAGCTTAGATAGATTTCACTGAAGACCCATGAGACCGAACAGGGTATTGACTCCATTAGAGGGAAAATATTCAATATTGCAACTGGCTGGGAAGACATCTGACAGAGGATGCTTTTGTCTCTGCCCCTACTTCTCAAGAAAACAGCTTGCACAGTTATGCTATTTCTAAATAGTGAACACAGCTCGTCCTAAAAGATCTTCCTTCTGTTCCCCTGGTTTTATCCACTTGGTTGGCCTGATGGGAGCAGGAGGCGGTGAGGGGGCGGCATTGGCTCATGGTGCTGGCTGTCTGTGGAGCAGAGAGAAGGGAGAGCGGCTGTAGTTGCATTGATCACGAAGTGGTGATGAGAAGCAAACTTGACCTACATTTCCTCTGCTTACCCGTCTCCCATTCAACCTCCACCCCATTCCATCCAGCTACAGCTGGGCACAAAGAGGGTAGAGGAGTTGTATGTGGCTCATGCCCAACAGCCTCCTGCACAGAAACCCCAAATACCTGCTTCTCCATAAAACAGATTTATGTGGTTGGGGATATACCATCTACTCACTCCAGGGCCATCTGAGGCAAGCAAGCACCACAGAACATTTCCTGAGTGACAAAGGGGCAAAAATGGATACATCCCATTGGTGAGTTCATTGATGTTGACAATTGACAAGATTAGAATGAAATTATACTAATAATGATACTTATGCTTTCATACAGGACATTCTAGAAGGTGTGATATTATTGTTGTATACCCCAAATATTATATGGCTTGTATAATGTACCCTGTACTTTCCTGTATCACAAAAAATCTTCCTCCAATGACCTTGTTTTCCCATTTTCTCTCAGCAAGTCTCCTTTTGACTAGGAACATCATAAATTTAAAGATCCTGTTTTCCAAACAGTTTTTGTTTGTTTATTTTTTAACTATGACAGTACAGAATGACAACCCACCATGTTGAAGGCACAGTAAATATATCAGCTTCAAAGCCATACTCTACTGACTTTCAAGAATGGCTGAGATAAGGCTGATTTGCTATGTTGCTGACTAGAGAAAATAAACATTAATGTGACCACACTGAAGGGGAAGGTGTGTGCTTTTCAGAACAGAGAGATGATCTGCATCATCCCAAATGCAATGATGATCCAGGTGGAAAAGCACAATATAAAATGGGTAGGCTGTAGAACTTCTCTTCTGTTCTTTCTAATCCTTAGGTTTCTTCTCTCAGCATAGCAAATGATGTTTCATTGTGTAGGTATGTCATGGTTTGGAGGTGACAGATGCTGCCTTGTCATGTTGTGGTCCACATTTTACAGTCCAAAGACATTCTTTCATCAAGCACCCAAGTTAAAAGACAATAGTGTGTTTGCTTGCAAAGATAACAAAGTTTATATACTCAGTTAAAAAAAGTAGCTTCTGTTAATAAGGCCGTCAGATGCTCTACATGGAACTCCCACCCTGAGTACACGGTGGCATCTCTTCAAATGTAGCATTCTATAAACTTGCTGTATATTATTCAGTAAAATGTCTTATTGACTAATGAATTGCATTTTCAACAGAGCAGCAAATGTCTGCTGCCATCAACACCTGCCACAATGCCAGCTGTGTTTGTTGCATCTTTTTACTCAGTTTATTTTGCATTTTTTAAAAGTAGGGTCAACCCAAGTATGCTGATCTGTAAAACTGCTTTGGCTTTTTTTAAACTCTAAATTTGTGTTTTTGAAAATGTAGGCCATGACTGGTGGTTTTAACAGAAAGTATATTTATTTATAAAGAAGATACTCTGAAAATTGAAAGTCTAGTTTTTTTTTCATTATATTCAAGTACAGTAAAATAAATCTATTGACCTTCTAAGGGCATTATCTCTTCTCTGTCCAAGGAAGTAAGAAGCTGAGCGCTACACACTTTTGAAGGCAATGACCCTTCAGGACACAAAGAACTTTAGGAGCTGAACTGGACCTTAAATGTAACCTTTCTCACCTCATTTCCACCCAGAGTCCAAACTTCCCACTACAGAAAAGTGCAGCCATCACCATGAACATTTTCTATTCATCACTTGTATTGTCCATTTCTAGAGGTAACCAGTGTAAGCATAGAATCCACTTCCACAAGACAGAACTTCAGATTTTTGGAAACAAGTCTCTTTCTGGGCCCCCTTTCTCAATTTGCACATGCTCATATTTCTTGTTCACCATGTGATAAAGATCCATGATTCACATCAATCCTCTTTGAACCTGTATTCAAAGCTGAAAGCAACCATCTAAATGTGTTCTAACCAGCACTGAACTTTCTTTTTTCCTCAATAGAAAATTAATTCACTTCAAGATCATTCTGGCTTCTCTGTAGTGCCACATTTTTTAACATTTTGCCAACCTCTCAGGTGAACCCATTTCCCTATTTGAGAGATTGGTTTTACAGACCAAGCACTGAGACTTGATGTTAAATGCCATCCTTACTGATATTCATTTATTTTACATTTTCTCCTAGATTATTAATTTCTGGATTCTGGTTTTGCTATCCCACTCACTACTCTTTCCTCCCCCCACTCCAGAAATTGGCATGGCTCTCTATGGAGCTGTTGCTAATCTGCCTAGGTATATTTAGACACTTAGTCTCTCCTGAAACGTTATGATTTGTATTTTTATGTCTGGCTTAAACACAGTAATGAGAACATATAATGAGCTCTTTAAAAGTGGCTTCATGAGGTTGACCAGTTCTTCATACTGACTGAGAGACATTGAAGAGACCAATCGCTTCTCAATGAAGTTACGCTACCTACTTTTTTGGTAAGAAGGTCCACACTGGTGAGGTTTTTCTGTTGATTTTAGTTACTTTGCTAGTTCGAAGGCATCTAGGTCTACAGTACAAAACACTCAGTTATTTTAGAATTTAACACAATTAGCTGCTTGGAGAGGTGCCGTGACATTTGAGATGTCATCACCTCCCAGCAGATTTAATGAGAACCATTTGGGCAGGTTGCTGACACCTGGAGGCTTTTACAGAACACCTCCATAAAAGCATTTCCCTGAAAAGTAAGAACACACCCCAAGCACGATGATTTAGCCCGGGATCACATAACAGATGGGGATGGACGTTGCGTACTTTTTGAAGTAAGTGAGAAAGCTGGGCTAACAGCTCTAACCACATTTTACCAAGATGTATCTGATGATTATGCAGTCAAAGAAACAGTTCATTTTTAAGTGTTATGAGTTACTTATGCCATTTGTATGAATGTTGTCACTCAGCCGCACTGCATCAAGATTTGGAAAATATCCAGTTGATACAATTGACTCAAGCAGTGTAGACAAATCTATCACAGAAGCAAGCTTTGGCTGGATAATGGTCCAATCTCCAGACTCTGCCTCAGCATATACTTATGTTTTGTTGATGTGGAGATTCAAGAAAGCAAATGTTTATCCTTTTTTGAGTTCTGAATTAATTTTATAAAGGAAACTTAAGAGATAAATGTTTCACAGACTAACATTGCCCGAATAACTTTTATGTTAGGTCTACAGAGAGTTTGAAGACATCTCAATATAGCAACATGAAGAAAAAATGTTTGTGTGGGGCACTGGAGCCTAATAAGATCCATGTAATATGGAAAGCCATACATTTATTTACTCCCCAAGTGATTATAGAATAGAAGGCTGGTGGTACCAATGCACAGTGACTAACTGAAGCCCTCTCTTTGAAATGAGGCAGACTCTGTCTACATTATTGATAGTGTGTTCATCCTAAATAAACACTAAGAAGCACACAATCAAATTAACAACCAAGAATAAATATTTGAATATTTAAAAACTCTTAAAGATTCAATCAAATTGCTTAAAAGACCAGAAAACTATTACTCAGCAAACTGGTTTGTTGACAAAAGGAACACATGAAAATGATGACCTTGGTTTATATTTTTGCAAGACCATGGGAGGTAAGATTTCAAAATTGAATAGATGTATTTGCAATACAATCTCTGAGGCATCAGGTAGTCTCCTTTGCCTCTGCCTCCAAACCAAAACTCTCAGGCAAAGATCTCCATGCCTGCCATGTGAGTCACATGTCCAGAGGCCCTTTTACTGGATAGCTCAATCTGTCCACTCACTCTTTACAAACTCACATCTTGGAGGGGGTTAAGGATGTCATCTTCTGTATCCCATGAATTAGCATCATTCCCTTAAGGATGGTTTCCTCAAGTAGAATTGTCAGTCTTTAGTGAGAAGAGCTTGGTACTTTCCCAGGCACCTACTTCATTTAAATTTAATCTCTATTACATGAAGTATGAATGTACTTTGGAATTATATAAATTTGGGAAATTCCCTCTAGTTGTACCATTGTAGCTATATATACTGAGTAAATTTATCATGGAAACTAGAAAGATAATTAATTCATATTTAGTCAATTAATATTAAGTCAACAGAAATCTAGTAAAAATGTTAGGTTTAAAACTGTGATGATAATCTTTTATTATTTGTTTAAGGCTTATTAATTCATTTTACATATGAGTGTTTTATCAACTTTATGCCAGAAGAGGGCATCAGATCACACTATAGATGATTGTGAGACACCATGTGGTTACTGGGAATTGAACTCAGGACCTCTGGAAGACCAGCTAGTGCTCTTAACCACTGAGCCATCTCTCTAGCCTTTATCATTTATAATTTTAGTGTAGGATATTTCTCTTAACTTCTTAACTTGATGAGCAAAATTTTCTATTTTTTATACTGTGCTGTAAATTCAATTATTTTTCCTAAGATAAAGTTGAGGTATCAAATGCTTTTAAAAATCATTATTTAATTGTAATTTCTTAAATATGTTTACCCAATATTTAAAAAAACCAAGTACCACATATACATACTCATATATACCCATATACATCTTTCCACTGCAAATTCTATGACCTTAGGTCATTAATCCCAGGAGAAAATTGATATGAAGTTTTAAATGCATTTTGATTTTTCTCCCCAACAAGTTTCCAATTTGTCTGACAAATTCATTCTCAAAGAAATCCTGAGAGGAAGGTATCTGGCTAATTACAGTGCAGCCATTGGAAATAGCATTTCACATCATATCAGCTTACTTTGCTTTTCCTGTCTTTTACACTTTGTGCATGCTATTCTGTGGCCTGTCTAGTACCACCTGCTGTTATTCCTCAGCACAAGATGGCTGTGTCCAAGGCAATGAAAGCAACTTTTGCCCCACACAGTTATTTCAATTCTAGCATCTAACCAAAGAAACTCACTGAACAACATAGACAGTTTTTCCTGTTTATTACATGGTTCAGCTAAGCTGCTAAATATCACAAAGTTAAGTTCAAGAAAGGGTAACATGGTTGCATTGAAACACAAGGTACAGCATTTTACAAGGGAACTGCAGCACAGAAGTATGAAAACTTTCCAAACTGGGTAGTTCAATTAAACATTTCATTAGTTCTCATTCCTACAAAAGTCTACAGGTTGCCTTGAATGATGTATTTCCCAATATACTGCTCTGAAACCATTTTAATACAAAATGCTTTTTTTTCTCCAAAGAAGAGACTATACATCCAAGCAACTCAAATTGCAAATAGTATGCAATCTTTATAAAAAAAAATTCAACTGTATAACTCATAGTTTCAAAGAGTCCTCAGAAAAAATGGGAACTAAGTTCCTTGCCTGGCAATGAATAAAAACACCTCAAGAACACATCACAGTAAAATTAATTTCCATATTCTTTGCCTATTATCCTTCGAATATCTACTACCCTGGCTTCAGAAACATTGTGTGGCCATATATAATACAAACACCTAGTGTTTCATGCTTCACTTACACTACCTCAGAATTTATCCATCACCTTTTATTACAATAAAATACATTTTAAAGACACCATATGTCATGCACCCTTAAAATTATAGTGAGGGCCTCAGATTTTCCATTTTTCCCTACATGCATTACAGGCACAGTTTTATAAATATTTTTCAGCTGACAGTTTAATATACTGTATCAAGCAATTGTTATAACGAATTTAACGCATTTCTGATTTCCATACTATTCCTCTGTGGGTTCTCGCAACCAAACACTGCTGTCACTAGCATGCATGATTAGAGGCGTTGGCAAGGCTAATGCAAATAGGCACAAATGAGCAAATGTACACAGACGGTAAACTTCAGTCAAGAAGCATTTCCAAGTGTGTATACACCCATGTAGACACACACACACAGCAAGTATCTGCAAAAATATTTGAACAGTTTTTAAGCAGGAAAAGAACACACAGAATGGCCTTACATGTTACCTGGCTTTGTAGCTAACCTTCAAATCTACTTCAACTTTTCCCACTTTTATTTCAGCACAACCTTCAACTACCCACAAGTCTAGAAATCAGTTTGTTTAGTGAACATTGATAATCACCATAGTCATCAATATAATGTACACCAGGGAAATGTCATTACATTGACCAGTTTACTGACTGGACGTCAAGAATTTGCAATAGAAACACCTGTGAGCATTTACATTTAACAATCAATATAAGAGTGGATTTGCTCAGGTTTCAGTTCTTTGTTTATCTGAATTTCATTCAATCTGGGACAGATTAGTACATGTGAATATTTGGAGCTGTCTCAGTATGCTAATTTAGCAAACTGATTTTGAGTTTAAATATGTGCCAACTAATAATTATGTCCCAACTTTACTCCATAAAGCTTTATATACAATTCTACAGGAGCCAGAGCCGGTAACTTATAAGGCCATACCACAAAAATCATCCTTTATTCCTCATGTTCTATATACATACACAGATATTTACGTAGGCACACTCACATATACACTGAGTCCTGCAAATGCACATAAACACCTACACACCTGTATGATATATGGCCACCATAAAGACAACTTAGTAGTCCAACAGTTAAAATATATGGATTTATCTTTTAGGATTATTGTTATACATTTTCATTCACATTTTTAAAATGAGGCTTTTAGACTTCAGTGTTTTTAAACAAAAACAGAAGCACAACTAGGTTTGGGTGCAAAGGACATGAGAGCAAAGCACCCTTGCTGCTTAGCATAGGGCTCATAGGCAGGGTGCCAGAGCCACTCAGATGTTTGCAGAGCATGGACTCTGATTCTGAAATGTTAAGGTGACCTCATATGTGCATGCAGGTGTGTGTACAGATGGGTGAACTTCATCTAATTCAGAAACCTGTGACAGTACAGACCTTCTGCTAAAATGACAAGTTCAGACAATGACTGTTTCCACATGGCTTTCAAGTTCACACTGAATACCAGGTTTTGAGTCTCACTGGGTTTTTAGCTTCTAAAATGCTGAAAGCAGGGACATCTTTGTAATATCTTCCTCTCTAGCTATGGCTAAAAAAAATGTAAACACAGGTGCAAAAGCCCCAAAAGGTCAACACAGCATAGTCTATATTCATAGGTTTATCGGCAGGAGAAATGTGTGTGACTTTTGTTGGATGGCATTCTCTCCTGCTCAGAAGGGCATTCTAAAGTTCAGTGACTAATGATGTAAAAAGAATTCTAAAAGTAGCCACATCTTAAGTGACTGTAAATTACCCATTGGGTTCCACCAATGAACTGGTTTGTTGCGACGTTTAAAAGTTCTGCTTTAGTATAACAGAATTATTTCCTGCATAGAAAAAGATCTCAGAGTATGCTATTTCAATCTTGGAGGGACTTTAGTTTCAAAAAGTAAATGAGATATATGGCCCTTGAACAATCCTTTAATAAAAGTCATATGTTCAAAGATGAAGTGCTGTGGAATAGCCTCTCTCTGGAACTGCTTGAATGGAAAGTTGGCCACAATATCTACTGACACTTAGTCCAAGTTCACACTCTTTAGGCTGTGTCTAAACAAAGCCATGGGCTTTATAGCAATTGGCAATACTTGCTACTTACACAGAACAAATTGTATTTATTGGGCCTCTCTAAGTAGTAGTTGTCCATAAGACAGGCGACATGGGGGAGCTGAAATTACTGGAATTTTTTGTTCTGGACCATCTGAACCACCGCTTCCTTGCATTTTTGACAGGTTAGTCAAATACATACTAATCTTTTATGGGCTCAACTGTATTAAGTAATGCATTTTACAAAGACATAACAGTGCAGCAGACAGCACGGGCATCCTCACAGATGTTTACTGTCTCAGCTAAGGCAAGGCAGTCCTTTGATCTCAGCAGGAGTCTCTGTTCATGTCTATTGGAAACAGTTTTAAAGTCTGAAGTCTGGAACAGGTATGATTATTTTCTGTCCTTTCAAGATGGAGGGATCGGTCTGTAGTTCTCAAATAACATGCCAGAGAAGTGTCCTTCCTGTCTAACAGACAGGATAATGAGACACTAATTATTACTCGGCTAAATTTTCAAATGCTGGTAGATTGCCTGGACGTTTTATTTTTCTTCTTCAGTTGGAATATTTTAGTCACTTGTCAAGTGAGATGGTAACATAGGTAACTATAAACCATATGGGAAAATTTGCTAGCTGAACAGTCCTACTGAGGGAAATAAATCAATAACATTTGAAACTGTGTGACAAGGGAATTCCTCTCCATCTTGAATCAGGCATTTTCAAATTGTTTTCAAGAAAAATTTGAAAGAAATTTCAAGTAAAAGGCTCCAAATGGCACCATACATTTTAAATCTGTCACCCTACTGAGATATGTCAAGCCTGGAGAATATAAAAATTCATGCTTTGTTAAGTCTTAAATTGTTAGTGTTTGAGCTAGTAAAAAGAAATAGTCACGGGGTATGGTCTAAATAGAATACGCCATACACATTAATTTCTAACATCTAGATTTAAAAATAAGTGTTTTATGTTTAAGCATAGCTGACTAACACTTTTGATAAATAGAGAACTAGAAGAGAGGAATTAGTAGGTTAACATTTAACAGTGGGTTATAACTATAGACACACGTGGCTTGACACAAAAGGAGTTTTGCATATGAAAATTTCCCAAACAAGATTCAGGAATGATCAGAATCTGGATATCTGGGGACCTGAAGTACATAAGCACCATTTAGAAGAATTTAAAATCTCAAACTGAGTTTATTCTTTGAAAAAAGTACAAATCCAATTTTTTTTCAGGTCAAAAACTTTACACATTTAAAAAATATAAGTATACTGTTGCTGTTGTAGGGGAGCATTGTATACTTAATAATATTGCCAAGTTCTTTATGATTTCATGTAGCTGAAACTATTTTTTAAAAAAATAACTTTGAAAAATGAAATTCATGTGACAAGAACAGAGGACATTCTTACTGTCTAATGTTACAGTCTTTGTGAGATGTCTCCCACAGGAGCCCCCTACTCCTTTGCAGACATATTCATTCAGGAAAATCATGAAGAAGTTTTGCATTATTTTGCAATAAAATAACTAAACAGCCACATGATTTTTTTAAAAGTGCACATTTTAGACAAACTATGTCTGCTACTGTTACTTGAATTTGCTTTATATTAAGTATAGATAATTGTAACTATATGTCCATGAAGAAGAAGAAGAAGAAGAAGAAGAAGAAGAAGAAGAAGAAGAAGAAGAAGAAGAAGAAGAAGAAGAAGAAAACTCATTTATAGAAATTGGCAACTCTGTAATGTTGGATTATTAGGGTATTCAGTGTTGGATTCATATATGAAATTTACCTGGAACCAGACTGTAGTCATAAAATCCTCAGTGATGGAACAAATATTGTATTCAAACTCTCCTCTGTTACATCAAATGGAGGAGATACTTTAAAAAATTATTTCAAAGAAGAATACCATGAGTAGAAAATGTCTGCATTCTTGCTTCTGTATAATTGAATTATTTATGCAAAACTCTTTTGTGTATTTTGCTGTTAGACGCTTGCTTAGGAAATGGGAAACCTTGATCCCACCACAAACCATACATATCGCTCCATTGTGTCTTTTACACTGAGTCTCCTACTGAGTCCAAATCATCCGATGAGAGGGGGCGGTACAGGTCCTGTAGGATGAAGGGCAGGACAGATTCATTTACTCATCATTCTTGGGTTCCCTGCTGCTCTTTGAGGAGCAACTTGGAAAGGAATGGGTCCTTGGCTTCTAATATCATTAGAACTACTCAATCAGCTTCGGATAAGAGAGAAGATAATACAGGCAGACTGATGATTGCATTTCATTGGCACAAAAAATGCTTCTCGAGCTATCAGGGGCTCCTGCCTTCCATGTCCAGATGAGTTATGGCTCCTGCTGCCAACCAAGACCAACTGATATTTTGTGTCTAGGAAATTCTTTTACAGACCTTTTCTTTCCAGTCTGGGTAGAAGAATGTGCTTACCTTATAAAATAATTTATCAGACATAGCAACTGGCATTCAGGAAATTCTGGGATGTAACTCCAGTGCGTAGATGCACACAGTGTAAACCCAACACACACTGTCCTTTCATAGTTTTATGTTTGAGTGACTGAAAGAATTATTGATAATCCCTCATCTACATCTCATCCCAATCCCTATCCATCTCTTCTTGTCTTCTTCCTGCCTCTGTCTGCTACTATATGTCAGTCAGTAGCCAAACAGCTCAGTTTCACCAAGAGTGTCTACAGTTGGCTTTTTTCTGGTTTTGTGCCTCCCACTCCTACATCATCTGACAGATCAGTTAATCTACAAAAGTCAGTGATGTGGGAGTGTAATGGGGAAGTTTCATTCAACCTACACAACACATTTTTTTTCTCGATGAAAAGGGACCAATGACATTCACAGATGGGAAGAGAGAATCATAAATTGACTTCTGAGGCCAGGAAGATGCATCTAGATGGCCACTTCACCAACTGTGTTTTGTGTAAATAAGAAAACTACTCAGTGCACTGTCTCCAGTGTATTTATGAAGAAAGAAATCTGACCTGCAGACTTATCTCTCATATGACTATTCTAAAATATCAAAAAGAAGTAATTTAGTAACATGACCTTAAGGAAAGAAATGCAGCTTATTAAATCATAGTTAACATAAGTAAATAAGTAAAATACAGTTTTTTCACATAAAATATCAGTTATGTATCTTAATATTTCTTTTAAAAATTAGCTTTTGCTCCTGTATTTTAATGTGTGTGTGTGTGTGAGTGTGTGTGTGTGTCCCCAGATAGCTTTGCCAACTCATTTTCTGGATATGTTACTAGGCAACAGAGAAAAAAAAATAGAAGTGGCTACTGTTTTCTAATTTGCAGTAAAAGGAATTAATTTATTCTTTGAAATGTCTTTCAGCTCCTGCCATCTTTCACGAATGCCAGTATTTCCTGCACAGAAGTATAGCCAACCATTTGAAAAGAATATTAACCAAATTTAAAACAGTGACAGTTTTTAGGGATATTCTGGTCCCATTTTTGACAAGGAGGGGTGATTCAGTGTAGTTGTCTACACAAAAAAATGAAAGCACCTCTCACCAGAGCAGCTGGAAATATCTCCATGGTACATAGATGGAGGACATTCATAGATTCAAAGCCTTGGAAACAGAACCATCTTTGAATACATATAGCTAAATTCAAAAGCCTAGCAACTAAACCATCTTTGAATGCATTCAGTATCCTGCTTACAACATGTGTTTAATAAATGTTTTCAGATGGTAATAAACTTTTTGTGTCCTTAAAAATAAATAAGAAAATGTTGGTTTCCTCAGTACTTCAGGGGTTTAAATGACAAGATGAAAAAAAAAAAATCTCTGAGAGTCACACTTGTTAATTATTTCTGAGGTATTACAAAAGTGATAATTATGTAAATCAATGTGGCTACAAAGCTGACTGAAAAATTTCAGCCTTGGTTAAATGAAAAAAAATCTCACTGAAGCTGAGAAGGAAAGAATGCAAATTCTGGCCTCATTCTCCTAGTAAAGGACCAACTGAGGAAAACTTACCCCCAGGATAGAAGGGTCCCCACAAGAAACATCTAGGGAGAAAAACTGGCAAGTATTCCAAATCATTCTGAATTTAGTCTCAACAACTAAACCTGAAGTAGATCAATAAGTTCTAAGACTGAGTTCAATAGATCAAAGGGTCTTTTGGTTTCTGTGCTAGGTATGTTCTCTGAAGTACATATACATTTCAGGAGCAAGGATGTTCCTGAGACAATTGCTAAGCTAGATCTCTGTCTGTTTCTATGGAGTGGAACCTTGCTGGCTAGTGTTTGTGAGTAGAGAATGGCCACACCATCTCTTCCCTCACCTAAAGATATTCTTTTAAGATAGTGAATGAATGTGGACAGTCCTACATTAAGTAAGTTAATTAATGATTCCTGAAATCACTCAGGATGGATGACAGATTTCTCTAATAAAAAATGATCCCACTATTGAATAGAGACACAGATACAAAAATCACAGGCTTTAACAGACTAAATCAGCTCAGCTCAATGCCAGGAGAATCAGCAGAGACAGGTAAGTGGGGCGAGAGGTTCAATGTGTCTGTGCAGGCAGGCTGATTTCTTTTTGGCCTCCACTGAAAAAGGGCAGATGGGTTTTGGCAGGCTAAATATCCAACTTGTGTAAAAATCTTGAAAGAGTGGAACATCCATATTTGATGAGCTTACATTTATCAAATTTAGAAGTGTCATTTAAATGCATAATAAGAGAAATTAAATTTTAAAATCCTAATGTTTAAGTGCAATGGTTTCTGTGATGTCTGTTTATTAAACTATTTCAGTGGGCACCATCATATAAACCAACTAAGGACACACATCTCTTTATCTCTTTCTTGAAAGCAGGACCCTGAGAGGTCATTTCCTTTTTTCAGCATGTCCTTCATCCCGTCCCTTTCCCAATTCTTACCTTCTGGCCTTAGTATGACTGGGATGGATGAGCAGTAGAGGAATCGAGGGGAATTTGAGCCGTTTTTGCATTCAGATTGAAGAACTAATGGTCACTGCCTTGCTTACCCTGGACAAGCTAACACTAATCCAGTAACTTTTACATCCTTGTCTCTGAGCTCAGTTAATTTCTCTGCTATTACACAAGGGGTTAAAAATAAATATAAGAAAACATGGTCTGCGTGGGTCCATTCACAAAGCTGGTATCTAGGTTCACATGGCCTACTGCGTGGGTTCTCCAACCACTCTGGACCACCCTGCCTGCCACTGAGCAACTCCCCACCAGAATGTTGCCTCCGTTGCCTTTTTCTTTTTCTCTAGAAGCTGGTGATTAATAGCAGTAGCTAATGACACTAATTACAACTGAGGACACTTGCATATATAATAAGATATGTGCACTATGAACAAACAAGAAGGTATTTAAGACAGAAGCAGCAATTGTACATTCTGCTCAGAATCAAGACTGGGCAAACTTGTGGATATTGGAAGACCTGGGTTCTAGCTGAACCATAGCAATGGTGAGTGAGCCACAGTTGTTTACCCCTTGCCCTGGCCTGGTCATTCTCTTCAGAATAAGTCGCACTTTTTGCTCACACATATACCACTCTGCACCCAAACCTAGACAAATCTTAAATAGGTGTCTTGCTTGTGTCCTTACCCTCTGCTTCCGCAGGCTTCCTGGACTGGTGGGTGATGGACTCGGTGACTTGCCCGAACGTGGAGTGGAGAGCTGACTACCAGGGGTTCCATTGACTGGAAATAAAATGAACCACACAAAGAGAAAAAAATAGCACATTAAATTTTTTTTTCACAACAATTCATCTTCTCAAGAAAATAAACAGAGAAGGGGCATCAGCTAAAACTTAGACCCATTATCTGACTCATGAAGATAAGCCTTAGGGAATACTCATCCTCAGGCACTCACTGTTTTGTTAATCTTGGGTTTAATACCATATAGCAAGTTACATAATTTTAAAAAGGTACTTTGCACAATTTTCCAGTGATGGCTTTATTTGAGCCAAGAGAGATTTTCACAAGTATGTTCAAGGATTTGAGACATCTTTTGGTAAGTGTCTTTAGTTTAGATACCCAGCGGGAGAAAATGTTGAAATAGCTTACAGGTGGTATTCCTACAGACTTGAAAAAAAAATAGACCATGTATTTTTATAATACAATAACTTACTTTTACACATTCCTACATTCATTTATGTCCTGTCTATCCACTCCCCATCCCCTACCACGCCAGATTCTGATGAGTCTGCTCCAAACAGGACAAAATAATTGCCCACAGATGCTGAGAAACCCCACACAGGTTTGTCTTTGTTGTTATGAATTGATAAAAAGCTGCCAACAGGTCCCAAACTCTGGAATTCTCTCCAACACTTAAGTCGTGGATAAAAACCAATGTCAGTAAACTGATATGAAGCCTCAGAACCAGGCAATTCTTTTCTCTAAGTAGCACCACCTCTGAGAACACATAACCCCCAAAGACATGATTTTATAAAGATATCAGAGGCTGCCACTCTTGACTTGGGAACCCTGCAGATGCACAGGGAGAGAAGAATCAGGCAGGAGAAACATACATTCTGGAGGATGCCCTAGGGGAGAGCCGTCAGTGCATTCCACTTACCTTCTATGAGTTCTAACATGGACACAGTCTTAGTGTTTGACCTGACAATAGCCAGAGCCCGAACCTCCTCTCAGCACCAAGCCCAGCACCCGCAGACAGGGAAGCAGTTGGATTAGCTAGGGATAGCTAAGGCTGCTCGGGGAGCAGGCTTAATGAGATGCAGGATTCATCAGCAGATGCCTTTTCCTGCGTAAGGCTGACGTCTTCCCAGCGGCAGTGGGAGGTGCGGGTTCTGTCTTAGGCTATATCAAAGGTGTCAATTAAGCCTCATGCCAACGCGTTGCCACCGCAACCCCCACCAGACACACACTCGCTCCTCTCTCCGGAAGCCCCAGCCGGCTCAGTCCTTTGCACTGAATCATGAGGAAGCGCCTCTGGGGGCAGGCAACTGAGTGACTCATACAAGAATCAAAATGACAATAACTCCTCCAAAGCCGGGCAAGTTCCAGGTGATAGGGAAACATAAAAGTCTGTGTGTTTGTAATTTTTTTTTCATTTTTTTTCCCCTACACACTGAGTTCTCATAAAAACTTAATGGGCCAGCGAGGAAAAACTCCACGGCTCCTTTTGTCATCTGTTCCAAAGATCTTGAAAACGCCATATACTGCACTAATGGGTAGTTTTTCCTTTGAAATATATTGATGACTGTTCTTGAAAACCTTTCTGGGGAGAGTGTTTATTGGTGTTTTTGCAAAGCACAAGGCCGTGAGCGTTTTAATAAACTGGCATGCTACCGGGCTGTCTTTATTCAATGAATTCCATGTTTATGGCTTACTGGACTGGACGGTCCAGACAGCGGTCTCTAAAGGGCTAGGAAATAGACCAAGATTTCAACAATGTAGTAGATGCAGAATCCATACTTACACCGGGAGGAAATGCTGCCTCTGGTGGTTGGCTGGAGGGCACCGTTTATTAAATTAACTTTCCAAATTGCCCACTTTGACTCTGCTTTACAAATAAATTATACTTAAAGACTACACGGACCGGGGTCGGGGAGGGGTGGCGCTAGGGGGAGGGATGGAGTGATCAAAGGAAGCGACTACTGAAGTAAGCCTTTTCACATTAAGGACTCTGGTTTGTTGTCGCGGGTGCCAGCAATGGACTTAGGGGAGCACACATATCAGTGGGCACTCTCTGAGCAAACCCACACAAAAGAACTTTCTGCTTAGCAAATGCAGATGCTGTGAGTAGCTTAGCTTATTGTACACATATACATTATACTCCAGTCAGTGCTTTCGAACCTTTAAAATATCTCATTTAACTCATAATGATTTTATGACATAGGCAGTATTATTCCCCTGACCCCCCCAACTTTACAGATGAAGGAACCAAGTCATAGGCAATGAGTTGAGATAGAAAGCAACGTTCTGAAGGAAGTAGGGGGTACTGAAATTCATGGTAAGGAGTTTGGTTTGTATCCAAAGGACAATGAGAAGCTACGGAATGATTGTAAGAGGAGCTATGGGTCCAGATTGTGAATGGTCTCAAGAGCTCTTACTCTGCCAAGGATGAATTAGAGGGGAATAATGATGGACATGAGGCTATTCCTTACAATAATGTCAGAGCAGGACCAGCAAGATGGCTCAGCAGTCGAAGGCATTTGCCACCAAGTCTGAGGACCTGAATTCAAACCACCTTATCCTTCAACATTTTAGACAGAAGAGCCTACATTTTCTTAATAATTGGAACCACAAAAGTCAGGATCTCATTTCAACTAATCAGCATATGTAGTACATACTAAATCTCCTTTCTGTAGAAAGCTTATTATTGAATATGAAAGTTCCTAAAACATCCTTGACTTTGGAAATAATTGACTAATTCCCTGCTTCTTCTAAATAGCCTTAGATTGTTTCTGCACTAATGAAGATATATATATATATATATATGTATATATATATATATATACACATACATATATATATGTTTAAAAGATTTTTTTTTCTCTTTTCAGTTGGGTTCCTAGGGCTCTCAGACACCAAGTACAATGTGAATACTTTTACCTGTAAAACTGGTAATTACATTAGACAAATCTCAAAGCAAGACTAATTAAGAGGAAATAAATTTTTCTTTTCATCGAGTAAATATTTTACTATGTCCCTGGCCTGACCAAATAACTGTGCTTAAAGAAAGAAAAGAGGAAGTAAAACATGATAGAAAAGTGCAAAGTGGGACCTAGAAGGCAAAGGTGTAAGTGTGAAAGGACTGGGAAAATTTGCAGGAGAAATAAATATGCAACACTAAGGAAGTGTGGAATCATGTGGTGACCTATTTTTACAAGCCAATTAAAATATAATTTCAAGAAGTTGAAACAAAAAAGGCATGGTGGAGGATAATGCTTCTTCCAGAAGCTATAGGTAATTAAACAAAAATTCTTTGTGCTGATATGGGGTCTTCCCCAGGAGCTGTTGGTTAAGGAAATATCATTGGTGCCCAAAACAACATAGCCTATTGCCATTGGCCTCGCTGCCCACCAGAACTTGATGGCAAAACCCTGTTTCTGATACCACATACCATGGATGCTGGATGTAGGCATGTCAGGTTGGATTTGACCTGAAAGCTTCCTTACTGCTAGCAGGCTGTGGTGGTTTGAATGGGAATGGTCTCCAGACACTCACGTATTTGAACTTTTGGTCCCTAGCTGGTGAACTATTAAAGATGGCTAAAGAGGTGTGGCTTTGTCGGAGAGGTGTGTCACTGGGGTTGAGTGTGGAAGCTTCAGAAGCCTACCCCAGGCTCAATTTCTCTGTCTCTCCCTCCGTCTTGCTAATACTATGCACACTTTCAACTACTGCTCCAGTGCCGTGACTTCCTCCATGATCATGTACTAACCCCCCAAAACTGTAAGCTAGCCCTTAATTAAATGCTTCCTTCTTTAAGTTATGATGGTCATAGTGTCTCATTACAGCAATAGAAAAGTAACTAAGTCATTGGGTTTCATGGTGCTGGAAGGAGATATGCAGGCTGCTGGGGAGAAGGTCATCACTCGGCTGTGAACTCTTTGAGCTACAATAAGATCAGGCCTGGCAAGGTGTTGTGAATATTATGGTAGATAACCAATTACTTTTTAATGGGATTAGAGGCTGTACCTCAGGAAGGGATTCTTGCCTGGTACCATGAACCTAATCAAGAGCTAATGGCCAGGGAAACTCTAGGCCATGGGGGGAGCTTACTATCATCATTCTGCTAAACAGACACATGATGGAATTGTATTCTAAGGAGTTATGCTTACACCAATAGATTGACAATGCTTTCAGCCTTCCTCAGAGAAACTTCTTATTGGAGCTGGTAGAAGTTAATGCAGAAACCTATAACTGATTAAAATAGCAAGCCCCAGGAACATCCTAGAGAAAGAGACAGAAAAAAAATGGAAGAGATGGAAGATGGGGAGAAGTGCCAGAAAGGACATGAGATGGATGTGGTACCTACAAACTCACTGCAACTGTTGTTAGTCACATAATACCAGCACACAATGATGCCATCAACATGTCATCATAGAAGAGAAAAGGTCTTGTGAGGCTCCAGCCCTCCTGTGGAACTCCTAACAGTTAATTGTTACTAGGGCAAGAGTGTTACTTCCTTTAGTCACATAGTCATGGATAAGTTTTTCATGCTCCAGTACACAGTTCCCGACTCCTACTCATGAAATGAGTTCTAATGAACAAAATGGGTCATACACACATAGAAAGATATAAAAGTAGGATGGGAAGAAGAGTTTTAGCAGAGAGAGGGGATGATGGAGTAATGGGGTGAGAATAAGTAGATTTTATCACATACATATGTGAAACTGTCCAAGAAAACAATAAAAAACAAATAAACAAAAAGGTTGGAAAATTAGATATGATGCTAGGAGCCCATAAACTTATTTGAATCAGCCTGGGATACACAGTACAATCAAGGAGACCCTGGGTATTTTAAGAAGACCCAGGAGAGGCAGAAGGGCATGAGGGTATTCAGCTAGAATCGCTACACAGTAGAGTTTGCATATCACTAGGAATTAAAATGAGAACTGAGAAAGAAAAGAACCCAACACTAAGACAAGGGTAGGAACTCTCTTGAGCGATGAAAATGGTTGAGGATTATACCCAGGAAACAACCAAGGGTGTCCATTTGTTTCCGGGAGAAGCAGGACACAGAGGGCTGAACAGACTCACATGATTTTGAATCACAAAGGTTTCATGAAGCAACATCAGTGGTGAGATGCTTCCCATTCTGCTCCAGCCAGCCCTTTGTACAAGAATCAGAGAACTCATGGACTTTTGATCTGTCTTTTTCCCTTTCTGGAAACACAGACCTAAATGCTGCTATAAAAGGTAGACATAAAAGGAGAATAGATGGGGAATATATAAACCACTGTGGGTGCTCTACAATGTAAGAGATGTTAAAAGAAACTGCCAGGCAAACCCACTCCATATCTACTACCAGCTCAGCTTAAATCCTCCACCCCTTGTTTGCAAGAATAACTAAGCTTACAGAGGAACAAACATCTGCTATGGTTTCTTAAGGCTGAATGCACATTTAAAGATGTTTATAGTGTAAAAGGTAAAGGGCCTGTAGCTCCATTTGGCCCTCAGGACTTTAAAAAAAATGTTTTTTTTTTTTTTTTTTTTTTACAAAGTATTTGCATTTACAGTTTTAAATTACTTTCAAACAAAAGTCAGAAAGTTTTTATCAATGTTTTAACAGATTACTATTATTTTAGTTTTTGGAGGCAAGGTCTTGCTAAGTAGCTCATGCTAGACTGGAATGTGATCTTCATGTTTTCAGCCTATTGAGGGCTAAGATTATAGCATAAGCCACCATATGGCTTTATAAAGATTTATTTATTTATTTTTATTTTATGTACAGTGGTGTTTTTTCCTGAAGCTAGAGTTACAGACAGTTGTGAGCTGCCATCTGGGTACTGGGAATTGAACCTGGGTCCTCTGGAAGAGCACTCAGTGTTCTTAACCACTGAGCCATCTCTCCAGCCCTTACCATGTGGCTTTGTAATAGGATTTTTCTAAGTAAAAATAAGTGTACAGGTGATGTCTTCAATAGTTATTGCTCCCTTTGCCCTTCAGACTGCATATATAAGTTTCATGCTTTTTGCTATGATAAAAAGTTCTGATTAGTCCTTTATTTTTTAATTGCTACATGTGTACAAATGGAATGAAATCCACCTGCCAATTTCCTGTCGTTTTTCTAACATGAAAATCATTTAGCTTTGGCATTGAAAAGGTCAGGGTTGGTGAAGGAAGTAGAGGCAAATGTGTGTATGTATATATGTGTGTGTGTGTGGGGGGGGGGGGGTGTGTGTGTAGGTTCCCTGGGCATCTGTCCAAGTGAGGCTCTAGTGCCGGTCTTAGACTGTCCCTGACTTCCTGGGTACAGAGGAGACTATTAACTGTCCAGAACCTCTTCCTGAGCCTTACATCCTTGGCTTGCCACATTATCAGGGTAAAGCAGGAAAGAAGAATGAGAAAGCACAGACTTAGGCAAATCAAAGGTGATTCTGTAACAGGTTTAGACCTAGAATTTAGGTTAGACCTAGAATTTGGGTTAGACCTAGAATTTGAATTTCCCAATTTTAACTTCATGTGTGAGACAGAGCTTTGATGACTACTACTAGGGAGTGAAGGGAAGGGTGGATCACCAGGAGCAGAGGTGAAGAGAAATGGCCCTGACAGCTAAATTTTAAGTGCACATTTATGAGAATGTAGTAGGATACTTCCACAGTTCCCAATGATCCTGAGTTCATTCATGTAGTCAGCATCCATCCAGAAGGCACCATGCATGGACCAATATGTTAGAAGACAGAAGGTTTTAGATTTTAACAGTTGACCCAAGGCTGTGGTTATAGAGAGAGGCTTAGGTACCACAAGCATCATGGGTCAGCATGGCTGAGGGCAAGAAGTCGCTTGAACCTCCAATTGAGGCAGCATACCCTCCCGACTCAGTCTCAGAACCAAACTGAGGCAACTTGATCATGAGATCCTGGAGACCGTTCTTAGGCAAGCCCCGAAGCCATGGTGAGCTTGCTTGTTACTTGAATATTTACTTCCTCATTACATCCTCACTGTGGAGCCTCCATGAACTCCTTACCATGTGGCTCCTAGAATGGACCACCTCTGTTTTCCCTTCTACCTCCAGCCTCCTGCATTTTGGTCTATTACTTCCCTCTCATAATATTCTGATCTACTCTCAGAATGGCAGGTATTCCTTGGGGTTCCATCTTTATCTTTACAAATCTCTGGATTTGCAAAGGAGAGTCTTACATTTCTATTCTTTAAATAATTGCTTTATGCCAGGGTCTACACTGGCAGCTGAAGTCTTCTTACACATACTTCCTGACATTTCTACAGCATCACACGTATCTCATGTCTAAAGTGGAACTCTACCCCTGCCTCCCTGGACAAACTGAACGTGCCTCTGAGTTGCTCTCATCCTCACCTCTGACCAAATTCATTGGTTCACAATCCTTTGAAGTTTTCTTCCATTTCTAACAACATTTCAGGTCTCTTCTGCTAATTTCTTCCTATAGTAACTTAAGACGCCTCCAGAGTCTTCCTGCCCTTGTCTAGGGTTGTTCTAAAATGGTGTTTTGTTGTTGAAGTCAGCTGTGGTCTTTAATGGTCATTCTAAAGTCCTCTTTCATAGCTTAAGACCTACAACAGGAAATACACCTTCCCAGCCCTAAGCAAGCTAACATGCACCACTGCTATGCTATGTTTTTCAGACCTTTCCAGAATTCCACTCTGTGATTTCGTTTTTCAGACATTCTCATTGTGTAGCCCAGGACAGCTGTAAACTCCTTCTCCTCCAGCTGAGTGCTGGGATATTAGGCATGCGCAGCCATGCTCAGCTCCTTACACTTTCATGGCTTTGTGACTTCATCTAATTTAGAGAAAATATTCTCCTGGCCCTTAGTATCCTAGCAAGATTCTTCCAGTGATAATTTATAAATCCTAGGCCCCTGGAAACGTACTCTGGCTGAGTTAATGATGCTTACCCTCTCCATCCTCTAGGCCATCATCACATGGCACTTAGTATACCATAACAGTAACTCCCCATCCTCCGCTAGAATACAAATGAGTTTTTCAGCAAGGACTGTAATTTAATTGTTGTTGTCTCCTTGGGGCCTAAGGCATGCTGGAACATGGCAGATGCTCAGGAAGTGTCTAATTAACCTGGCATTAACAGTGAAGAACTATACAAGGCCGTTGGTACAAGCCACTATCCCCAGCTAAGCATTAAGTCATGGTAATGGTTCAAAACTTTGAGGAACACCTTCAGGGGCCTCACTAGGGGCAAGTGTTGAAAGGCTGAGAAGAGAGTAGTTGTGGAAATAGACTTTAAATATATTAAAAATTTAGAAAAACAGGGCATGAACCACTAGGTTCTTGATAAATTTTATCTTCAATAATTCTGTTGGAGCCTCAAAGCAGACGCACTCCTTCGTACAATGCAGACAGCTGAATCTCCTCACTGAAAGAAAGGATAGAGCTAAGATTCATAGCTAGCAATTTGCCTTTGAAGGCATCTGATGGAAATCAACAGAACTTGCCAAATTAGTCTTGTGAACTGATTAAAATTCTCTCCACCTCTCCAGTTTCGATTCTGGTCTTCTCTGCATATGTTGCATAAAATATTCTATATATCTGTTAAAAATGTAAAATTTAAATAGCATAAATAAAAAAGATTAGAATTTCTGGAGTTACATATAAGTTTTATGCCTGAGGCACATGGAATAATGCTTCAATCAGGAGAAACTCAGGGGAGAAGGCTTTCCTCCAGACTGTTCTTCCTCTCATCTCCAGCACTCAGCACTGACCCTCCTCCACAGGGACTCTCTGTCCATTACTGAAAACTTGATGCCAGTGTTTCTATTCAACAGGGGCAATGCAGTTGCCTCTACATATTCTGGGGGGTGGTGGTTCCTCCTATGAATACCCCAATCTATAGTTACTCAAGTCTCATACAAACTGGCACGGTATCTGCATATGACCTATGATTAGCTGCTAGATTCACTTTAGATCCCTTAAAATACCTGACAAATCCTAAACAAGACAAAAACAGTAGTTATATCACATTACTTAGGGAATAATGACTCCAAAAATAAGCTGCATATTCTATACAGATGCCATTTCTTTCCTGAGTATTTTTGACACATGGTTGGCTGAACTGGCAAAGGAGACTCTGCAGACAAAGAGAATGACTATCCTTTAGACTGTATGCTTCTGAAGGGCTGGTGCTTCTGCTCATGCTTGACCTGAGGCTTGTAAGACACCTGTGCGGGGTCAGTTATGTTTTCCATTGAAAATCTATGAAGACAGAGACTCAAAGAATAAGATGTAACTAGACAAGGAAATGTTGTCTATGCATCTTCCGTGGAATAAAAGCTCTAAAATAAAGCCCACTAGCCCAATACCAATGTTCTTGTAAAAGATCCAAGATGATCTATATTTTAAACATTTCCAAGTTTTGAAAGATTGCAACAATGCAGTTTTCAAGTTAGATAACTCTACTTTTCTCATATTTTCCACATTATGAGACAATATGAAGGTAAACTAAACTCTATTAATCCTTATTTAAATCAAATCAATTCAGATTTACCCTTTCTTATTTTTGTGTGTCATGCACATGTATATGGGCACATACATGTACTACTTTGAATGCTTACATCCTGAGGCTAGAAGGATGTTAAGTATCCTGCTCTCACTAAATCTGAAGTCAGGCTATTTCAACAAGGCTGGCCTTTGGGGATCTGCTCGTGTTTGACTCTCAGTACTGGGGTCACAGGCATATGTGGGGATGGCTGGCTTTTTTATGTGGGGCATAAGGATTTGAACTCAGGCCTTTAGGCTTCTCATCAAACAGTGGACAAGCTAAACTTTCCCAGGGGAGTTTGAAATATAGCAGGTCCAGAATGATGTTGTCATCTTAGTGTTTATAACAAGACTGTACAACGGTAAAGAGGCTATCTGTGCTTTGAGTTATCTAGAGGTCTGCTATGGTGGTGAGGAATAAGGGTAGGAATGGCACCTTATAGACAAGAAAGGTGAAGTCATGAGAGAAAGATCAGCAAACCATGCCTCTCCTCCTCAGTTATCCAAAGTCTACTGGTTCTCTGTTTATTTACTTTCAGTTACCAGTGGTACTAAGCCTTACATCAGAATTACCTGGAGGGTTCTGGAAACTCCAGCCTGCTTGAGCCCGTTCCAGAGTTCCTGAGTCAGTCTGAACTGATACTCAAGGCTCTATATGGCTGGCGTATTCTCAGGTTGTTGTAATGAGGTTGAGAAGCGCTGCCCTCACTGCTGCTTGAAATGTGACCGTGGACTCTTTGTTTGCAAAGTGCTCAAGCAGATGCTCATATCTTCAGTGCCCGAGGGAACAGGAATCATCATGTCAGTCTTCACCTCTTCCCAAGCACCACTCATGAGTGCTATGCGTTTAGTCTTATGCTTTCGAAAAATCTTATTTTCAGGTCTATCTTCTCTAGATGAATTATGGCAAACAAAGAATTCTCTGCCTATGCCCAAACTCAGCAATAATAAACTGTGAGCTTGTCTCAAGTGCCAGCCATTGTTTTGCCAGCCCATATTCCTGGCTGGATGTTATGAAGGCCACACTGTGGAAAAGGACCATGACCACTTTCACTGTGAGAGTGAGTGTGAAAGTAGAAGACGGTCTCTGAGAATGGACTAGTGGACAGCAGGAGTGGCAGAGTCTCACAGGGAATGGGAGTCTCAGGCAACCGACCTATTAAAGTTGCCTCTGGACCAGTGTGGAGGCAGAAAAGACCTTCCAGCTATTTTGAAGAGTTTCCTATCATGAAATTGGGTGACAACCATGTTGTTGTACTCATTATTGGTAATCTCTATTTCACAGTTTTTTAACCTTCAATCACAATGAAATAGACTTTACACTTAGGACCAAAAGCTTGTAACTGACTTGTGTCTCTCATAAGACCAGAGGAAGTAGGAAATGACAATAAGTGGAATTGATATAAATGTATAACAGTGTAAACAATTATAAAAAATTATAACCGCAAAATGGCACACACAAAAAAATCTAAATGCCCGCACTAATTAATTAAAGAGATCAAAAGAGATGACGCTATGGCTGAGATGTTCTTTATTCTGGCACACAGACACTTTCAACACCAACATCTGAGTCCATTCTGAGACTGACCCAGCCAGGGTCACTGCAGTGGCAGACCTCCCCTGTCCCAGTCTCATTGATTTTATCTCCAGAGTCATATAAGGTAATGCAGGCCATTGACACAAGATGAGAAACTGACTCAGCAAAGACAAACTGGAAACCCTCCATAAATCAGCCCCAAGTAGAATCAATGCCCCAGTAGAAATTTCTAGACCCTGAGAGATGAGCCAGGTAGATGTAACAGCTGGTGAATTGCTTCCATTTGGAGCAAATCTGTATTTCCTGACTCTCAGTAAGTGTATTTTTCTAAGTTTAATTTTTTTTCTTACAGCCAACATGCTAGACTTAGGCAAATCTGTTCATCCGCTTGAACATGTTCTAAAATTATAACCCAGAAGTGACGCCTGCTTCAGAACCTCACACTCTGGATCCACATACCCTCGGCTGCATCAGAAGCAATGTGGTAGTTTGGGAGGCTCTTAGTGACTTTACCTGAGCTGGTGGAGGCTGGGGACTTGCTTCGCCTGGAGGGTCCTGGGCTCTTGGTTGTACCTCTGCGGGACGATGATGCTATTTTGGTGTAAGAAGTGGATTTCACCACTCGACATTCTGGGGAAAGAATGAGAAGACACATGAGTTTGGAGGAAAGACAAGTTGAGGCCACCCTAAGCCTTCAAATTTACATTACTTGCAATAGTACTGTGAATAACTTTGAATAGTCTGATAAAGGGGTGTTTTCATTGGGGTTTTCTTCACTGACTCCTTCAGTTAGCTGTAACTTTACTGAGTTCTTTCTTTTAAGAGAAGTGTTAGAAAGGTCCACTTTGCAAACTAAGAAGTGTGATGGAAGATTCCATCCACCTTTGACGGGCCCCAGTGTTCGTCCTGGGGTCCTTACTGGGATAACTGTGCATCTTTCTTATGTGTGGGAGCTCTCTGTGGTAATCACTGGAAATCAGGTGTTATCATCCTGCTTACAAGGACATGACGACCTTCAACACATCACCATGTGGGGCTGCTGGGGAGCCTGCTTTGTTATCAATAAAGTTGTCTTGCTGGGAGGCAGAAAAACAATCTCTTCTATTTTAAATTTTCAGTTTTCATATTTATTAAATTCTGTGCTAAGAGTTTTAAATAATGGAGAACTTTTTGTCTCCCAAAGAACTGTCTGGTTTAATTATAACATGCAAATGCACAATAGCTTGCTCTAACAAATACATCTTTAATAATTAAAACATGTGTTTTGGAATGATAATCAGCTAGATTTTAAAAATATAAAGTATATTAAAAATACCTGACAACTCACAATCAAATGATGCCTTAGTTTTGAAAGTGCTAGACTATATTTTCTACTATTTATATTTTTAAATAACAATGGTGTTAGTCTACATCTTGGTCTGTAGCGCTCTTTCCTCATTCAGTATTTCTTGGAGTTGCTGGTTAAGTTTTTTTTTTTTTTTTTTTTTTTGTCAACTTGACACACACCAGAATCACCTGGAATGAATAAGCTGCAATTGAGAATATGCCTCCATCAGCTTGTCCCAAGGGCAAGTCTGTGTGGCATCTTTCTGACTGATGATTGATATGGGAGAGTCCAGCCCACTGTGGGCAGTGTGCCACCTCTGTGGTCTTAGGTGCCATTTAAAAAAATAAAAAACAAAACTGAGCCACAAGGAGCAGACCAGTAAGCAGCACTCCTCCATGGTCTCAGCTGCGGCTCCTGACTCCAGATTCCTGCCTTGGCCTCTCTGAGTAATTGATATAGGGACAAATGAGCCAAATATACCTGTCTTCTCTAAGTTGCATTTGGTCATATTATTTATCACAGCAACAAAAAGCAAACTAATTCATGGGAATCTTGACCCTGACATTTGGTAGCTGTCAAACATCTTACCACATGGAATATTCTAGTTTACTTAAGCACTTGAACTTTAAGTTAAACTGCTTTCAGCATTTTGTTACTGTAATAACTAAGTAGCACCCTTGCAAATGAGCATTTGGTCACTCAATTATTTCCTTCATAGTTCTTGAAACTTGAGATTTAATTTTTAGAAACTAGAAGAACACACTGTAAGTACTCAAAAATATTTGCTGTTTCAGTGAATTTGATAGATTAAAAGATAAGTAACTTTTCCTCTAAAGTTCCTTTTTTAAAAATTACTTTTATGTGTTTGTGTATGTGTATCTGCTTGTCCGTATATGCATCATATGCCTGCAGTACCCATGGAGGCCAGATGAGGGAACTAGATCTCCTGGATCTCGAGTTATCCATGGTGTGATGGGTCCTGTGGGTGCTTGGACCTCATTTTTGAACTACTGAGCCATCGCCCCAGCTCCCATAAGTTCTCAAAAGTCTTTGTCTGCAACTGTTTTACTCAAATCATGCTTTCATTAGCATATGGTCATTTTCCTTACCTCTTCTTATGGTTGGTCATTATCTTACAATTTCTTTTTGGAAATTTTCTAAACAAAATTAAGACATTGATGCTTAAAATTTGAAGTTGTTTTGTTGCCAGTGATGTTGCAGACTTTGCTGTGCACATATACTCATCGTTTGTACTTCTTCTTTTGCAGTGACTTATCAATAGGCTTTGCTTGCCTAAGACTGACTAGACTCTCTCTTATTGGCTTTGAAGAAGACATGCTCTACACTAAAATTGTATTCTTTAGTCTATTATGCATAAAATGATGTTAGCAACATTTCTTTTTGTTGGCAGTTGTTGAAATGTGCTGACCTTTTGAATGTTTTCAAGAGTAGTAGTTAAAAATTAAAGAATGTGTCTGGGGAATGCCTAGTATTCCTGGGTTTAATCCTCAGAAACCCATGAATGCACACATGCATGTACACCCCCCATCTGTAATCTGTTTCATTTTTTCAGTATACCTTTTACGTTAAGAATTCACAATTTCAGGTCACTGGGATGGTGATCCAGATTCACAAACATTGACACCTGGCTTCCTGTTGAAATAATACTTCCCTATCCATGAAATCTGTCATTTTGTAAGTTCAAAATATGTATCTTCACCTTATCTACTTTGAATAAGGTGGTTGTCTTTGCCTAGTAAAGGAGAAACAGATGTGCATAGGAAATGTCAGTGTATAAGAATAGAAATAATAAATTGATAGAGCACAGAGAAGAGCCTCATACACTGAACTGAGGCAAAATGAAGAGGAAAGAGTTAATAAAAAGAGAGGAGGAGGAAAGAAAAAAGGAGGAAGAAAAGAAGGAAGAATGTGTGGTCTCTTTTGAATTTTTTTCTGTAGTACAAAGGAGAAAGAGAGAGAGAGAGAGAGAGAGAGAGAGAGAGAGAGAGAGAGAGAGAGAGAGAGAGAGAGAGAGAGAGAGAGAGAGAGAGAGAGAGAGAGAGAGAGAGAGAGAGAGAGAGAGAGAGAGAGAGAGAGAGAGAGAGAGAGAAAGGGCATCATCTAATCAGGTTCAGTCCAATTTTCACAGTGGTTACCTGGGAGCATTACTGTATCCTGCCCACAGAGTCTCTTAGTAGGAACTTTTTCTTGAAAAGAGATTAAAAACAAAACAAAACAAAAAACTACTCCCATAGACTTATCAACACAAATTCAAAAGAACAAGCAAGAAAGGAGCTGTGTAATGCTGAAGTCACAATCAGTAACAGTGGGTTCATTCACACGATGTGGGACTGCAATGACATAGTGTGTGTCCCAGGAGGTTTTAATTCACAAAGCTCTGCTTTGGAACCAGAGAAGCAAACCTCAAATTAGCTGAGGACTCAGTCCCCACAACTGACAATATATTCTGGAGTTTGTCCTAGATTTTGGACATCTGTCCCATCTTCTGGCAGCACATTAGCAACTACGCTGAATCACCACAGTGTGGCTGGTCTATGGGCATGCCTCCAGTCACATTTTTATCAAGCCCACTATGTGCCAGGCACTGAGGGCTGCAGCCAGGGTGCTGAATAATACAAAATTGGAGCTTGAAACACCAAATGGTAATGATGACTTTTTCTTTTTCTTTTTTTTTTTTTTTTGCTAATTTTTGTTTCATAAGCCACAACACTGGAAAACTATTAGTTATTCCAAAAAAAACTACTGTTAAATAATCGTAGATTCTTCTGATTTTAAATCAAAACTAAGGCTGTGATGAGGGCAACATGACTGGGGCTCTTCGTTTAAGGTCATGGGCATCTGGAGGTCACATAAATATAAATAACTATTTTGAAAACTCAGTTAGTTAGCAGGAGTGAGTGGGCAAAACAGAAAGTTACCAGATGGCATGGACTGTTAATACTAGCCATCTTTGAGTTTTAGCTATGAGTTCAAATGTTGGTTTCAGGATTTGCCTCCTGATATCTGTCACAGGGACCAGGGTTGCTAGCTTAACAGAATCAATTTTGTTACATTAAATTGGAAATCTTCCAGCTACCAGAAATATATCAGAAAGCTTGGTCTGATGAGAGCAAATGGAGGCATTTCAATAAGTTTTTAAACTCAGTCCATACCATATTGTTAATCCATCAAATGTTGCTCGGCTCCACTCCCTTGGTCTGTTGGCCTTTAACTAGCATATGGATTATGAATGGACATAGTAGCTGCTCAGCAAATATGACATGGCTTGATATTTGTCCTGGAAGAACTTGTGGGAACTCCCAGTATCCATCTAACCCATCTACCCTTCCTCCCCCTACTTTACAAATTAGGAAAACCCCCTCTCTGAGACCTAAGTGGCTCACATCAGAACCAGTGTCTAGACTGGTGGCTTTTTCCCCATTTCCATATGTAGTTGATATTGGAGCTTAACTCTACTTCTTCATTTGTGAAAAAATCCTGGGAAATTTGTATCAGTGACCTGGGGCGGGGAAAGATGAGGGAGTAAATGAGTGTGGTTCATGGGAAAGAGGTCAAGAAACCAGTTAAAAATTCAAGATACTACCCAAATTTCTACCAAACTGTTCGTTGCATCATAAAAAAAATAAATTGACTTTGAGATGTTGAACTATTGGGAAGTAATAATGTGAGAAATGAGGTCACTGAAAGAAGATCACAAGTCCCCTGCCTCTTGCCCCCAGGGCAAGAGTGAGGCTATCTGAGTCATGCTGGGGATTAGTCTAACTCTGAAGGCTTGGGCTGGATAACAGAAGGAGAAACAACACAAAATTACTTAAGTGGCTTTTCTCCCCATCTCTCCAGGGTGAAAATAAACTCAGTTAAAGAATGCTATGGGGCTACGATGTATGTTTGGGGAGGGTGGGTGAGGTGACACAGAGTGTCCTCCAGCAGCTTTTCTGTTAAAAGTTTAAATGTTCAGATTTTTTTTTTTTAATTACATTTTATAATGGTAAAAAAAAAAAAAAAGATGTAATGAGAAAAAAACAAATGATAAATTCCCTTAAAGAAAATGCCAAAATCCTTGTCAGTTTAAAACCACAATTTGAGACATGGGGAACAAACTGACCTAAACAGCCAGTAAACACAATGCCTTTTTATTCTCATAAAGGACTTTGTCACTAACTCCAGCTAGGAAGAAATTGGTACCTCCCATATGGGAACATCCACCCTTCAGCAATCACATCTTTTATTACCAATGGACTTTGTTAAACAGGTCTGTAAAGGGCTGTGTGTCCTTTGGGAAGAGGCTGTGCAATTCAGATATTGCTCATACATATGGAAAGATGATTGTAAACTACATAAGACATGACCAGCCTTGCTATCAAAGATCACAGCTACTGAATGAGTACTTGTCCTTTGGTATATGTGGGGTAGGTTTCAGCTCCACCTCAAAGTCCATTGACACTGACTGGTCTCTTGTATGAAATGGTGTCAGATTTACCATAACCTACACACAGCCTTCTGCATACAGTTTAAATCATTTCTGGGTTAATAAACTACACCAGCAAAGCAAACTGTGGTTATAGGTTACTATTGAAATAATAAGGATGTAGAAACAGGCTTGTACATGTGGACATTTGAATGAGAATGTCCCCCAGAGGCTCGGCATCTGAAGAGCTGGATCCCAGTTGATGATGCCCTTTGAGGTTTAGGAGGTGTGGCCTTGCTGGAGGAAGCACATTACTTCAATTTACTTCCCATTGCTCTCTGCTTCCTGCCTGTGGCTGGAGATGTGAACTCTCAAAGCTCTTCTCCTGCCTTCAAGCCCTGTTGGTGCCCTACTTCTCGGCCACGACGGACTCATTCCCCTCTGGAATCATAAGCCTCAAAATCTCTTTCTTCTATAACTTGCCTTGGCCATGATATTTTATGACAGAGGCAGAGAATTAACTAATAGAGCCCACGTTTAACCCATGTTATGATTTGGGTCCACAGTGTTTTCAATGGCTCATATGCTGAAAGGCTTGTCTCCTATTGGTGGTGAGTCCTGAGAGCATTGGCTTCATCAATGAGTTCATCCATTGTGATGGATGGATCATATTGGATGGATGAGAAGGTAGAGTCTGTAGAAGAAAGAGACCACTGTGGACTTGACTTTGCTGGGCAGATCTTGTTTTGGATTCTTTTCATCTTGCTTTCTGGATGTCATGAACTCAACAGTCAGCTTCCCCTTGCCTCATCTTTCTCTCTTGGGGGCCCTGCTTTACCTCAGGCCTCAGAGCAATGATGTAATAATTGACTCAAAGCAATAAGGCAAAATGAATTATTCCTCTTTTCCGTTATACCTCTTAAATTGTACTTAATCCTGCAGATGGCAAACTAAAACAGTACAGGTGAATTTTTATTCTTTCATACTGGAGATTAAACCAATGGGTACAAACATGCTGGACAAATTCTGCCATTATGCTCCACCCCAGTCACAGATGAAACTTTAAAAAAATTTCCAACTCATGGTTTTCTTGGTGGAGCTCACATGTGTAAAAGGCCAACGCTATGGTTGTGAATGGGTGCTCCCAAAGGCCAGTGCGCTGAAGGCTTGGTTCTGAGTGCGATGTCACTAGAAGGTGGTACCCTTGAAAGAAGGACTTTAGGTCACTGGGGACATAACATTCAAGGGGTCTGTGGAATACTAGTCCTGTCCTCTTTCTGTTTTCTGGCTTGAGACTTAAGCACTTTGTTTGGCCACATGTTCCTTCTATAATATGTCATTCTTTTCAGGGGCCCAAAGCAAAGACTTTGCCTAGTTTTCCCTTGAAACCCCAAGACTGTAAGACCAAACAACCCTTTCTAAGCTATTGCCTCAGAATTTACAGAAACAGAAAGCATAATAAAGCATACAGAAAACCTATTAAATGCATGGTTTGTGGTGATTATTTCTATGATGACTCCTCTGCTTTGGAAACATCTCTACTTAACTCTTTGGAGGTGAAAGTCACCATCCTCCATATGGTCCGCATGCTCTGCACAGACATTTGCAGATATCCTGAGGACCTGAGTAGATGGTGGTTAAGGATATCCCATTTCAGACATGTCGCTCAAGAAATGGGTGGATTGAGAGAGACAACACAGATGGTGATGTAAGGGGAGGGGCAGAACATTGTCTTTGGCAGTGTTCCTGGTGGCATGAGAATTTCCACCTAGCAGATCCTCTCTGCACTCAGGAACAGTTGGTAGGTGGGCTGGAGTGCTGCAGAAGGCACTGAGGGGTAGAAAAGATCCCAGAATTGCACAGCAGTGCCAACAGCTCACCTGAGAGTACACAGCATCAGTGTATCAAGAGGTCACATGCACCTGCTGCAGAATCTTGAGCAAAGCACAGGTGAACATGCCTGGTTGTCTAGACAACCCTAGTGAGAGGCTGGATATTCGGTATAAAACATTCTTTAAATATAGACAAGTTTTATTATTATCATCTCTTTAACACCAGTTAGAATTAAAGCATTACCGGGCAGGACCTCTTTATATATCTCTACATTTAGTCTCTCTGAGCTGTTGAGATTATTTGATTTCACAGAGCCCATTACAAGCAGTGGATGCTGTGTGGCCCATCCTGATAACAAAAACAAGCTCCCTTTTAATTTGGCAAAGGTACAGAGCCTTGTCTCTGTTGCTATATATGCAAAGGAGTCAGGAAGCACATTTGGTTCTATCAATTTTTGTTGAAAAATGGCATAAACTCTTGACAGAGAGAGAGAGAGAAAAAAAAAAGAGGGAGAGAGAGAGAGGGCAATGCCACCTGCTAACTCTTCAAAAAAGTTGCCCTGAGATGCTCATGTTCTCTGAGTTGGAGGGAGCCTCTAAGAATGTCAAGGTTGTTAGTGGTTACTCAGTTGACCCTTGGTTTCAGGAACATTCTCTCCTTAGACAGCTGAAAATGGCTGCCCAGTTCCTTCAAGCTTTCCTGATGCTTAAGGAATTCACTACCTTCTGCCTCATGGATTTCAAAGCCTGGTGACCCTCAATTCAATTCATCTTCAGTCTGGCCTAAGTGGGTGAGCCAGGGCATTGCAGGGATCATTCATGACTAGAATTTACTTCTTATGGTAATATATTGATTTTCACACTTTACAATAGCTTTAAAGGCAAAGGGATACTCCTTGCAGGAAGCGGTTCTATGCATCTTCCCAGCATGCTCCAGAGTGGCCTGAGTCCCAGTCTTTTTTTCTGCCCTACCTGGCTTCTGATTTCACATTGACACTTACTGTAAGACTCCATCACTGCTGCCTGTGGATCTGAACAAATGCTGCTTCCCTAACTGTGTCTAAGATAAATGCACCAAGACTGAAACATTCTAACACAAAACACTTTAAAAAATAATGTCAGGAGCAAACAGAATTGGAGGCAAAGGCATCAGTGTGGTGGTTTCACAGGAGAGTAAAAGATCCAGCAACTGAGATTTTAAAAGTGTCTTCTAAAAATATAGACACGTGTAGCTGGCTGAAGCAGCATCTTCAGTGATGCTGCACAGTTTTCAGAACACCAGCTAAGCACTTCAGTCAGTGCCCACGTGCTGGCACACCTCATGACTTCAGAGGCCCTGGTGAGAGTTGACACATTACATAACATGTTAGAAGCTCCATGGCACGGGCATCTTCTATATTGACATGGAGACTTACTCCTTAGATCTAGTGTTTTGGTAGCAACAGCAAATCTCTTTTCCAAATACTTTCCTATTTCCATTACAATTAACAGACAGAAGCTATTTCCTCTTGTGTAAAGGTCCAGAGTTGTGCAGGCCTGAGTTGAAGAGACAGTTTGGCTCTAGGAGACTGTTTGGAAACTCAGGTTCCTACCCTTATTTCTATCTTTTCAAATGTTCTCATATGCACAGTCCCTGTAGTGGGCTCATCTCCCTATGTCTCAATGTTAGCCTAAGGGAAAGGAGAGAAAAGAAGAAGGCCTCAAAACACCAAGCAAAACTGGCCTTCCTCCCACCACAACTTCATTGGAGAACTGCCAGCTTGTAACTGTATCCTTGGCCTCTATCCACTGTGTACCCCCTTCCTAGTTGTGATGGTCACATGTATTTTCACACACTGCCCAATAGCCTTTGGTGGCCAAGGTTGAGGTAGTAACTGACAGCTTGCCTAATTTTTGTTACCATCCCCATCTTGGGAGTAACTGGCCCAAACCAATGTGCCCCTTATCCATGCCCAGAGGATGCCTCATTTCCATAGAGCCTGTCTGCACCTGCCCAGACAGATACCCTCCATCAGGGCACACCTACCCTCCCTTTCCCCTACCGCAGAGCAGATCTACGCTGCCTGCCTCTGAGTTTCTGCCAAAATGCAGATGGTGAGGGCTCACTCCCTGCTATAGTGAGCTCAGAATAAATAGCTCTTCCTTTTCTTACTTGGTTCTCTTCTATTTCTACTGCACACATAGTTGTCCCACAGATGGGACTAGACTATGCCTGGGGACATGGGGATCTCACATTCTTAGTCACACCATAGATTCTCATGGCCGTGTTTATGCACCATGAGCAGGTCTGCATACCATCCCTCTCAAATCTTTAATTCAATGTTAGATGCAATGACTCCTTTTTCAAATAAGGTACCATTTATAAACTGGTATCTTTCAGTGGCTATTATTTTACCTACCATGGTATGCATAAAGTCACTTTGGTAACAGTTGTTTTGAAGAATTTTTGTCAGGAATAAGGTTGATGCTCCACTGCTTAGAACCTTCAATGACATCTCATTCTCTTGTGGAATGACCTTCAGATAACCTCCAGGGGACCCGTCTACCTCAGGTCTGTGCCCTGTTTCCTTTGGGTGTGTAATTTTAGTTTCTTAAGCATGCTAAGAATCCTTCTGTCCATGCAAAGAACATTCTTTCTCTACTGTCAGCTACTCCTTCTTGATGTCTGCTAAATTTAAATTGATTCTACAAATCTTTTCTGCTATCTTAAATGCTAGGATGTTATTTCTGATTAGTCAACAAGACTTGCTTGGAACCAAGGCTAAAATAGGCTGGAAAAATACATGCTGATCTTTAGGGCATCTGTCAAGAATTCAAAGGATAGTAAATGGTAATCCTTTACACTGGTGTTCAGAGAAGGGGTTTGGGCAGAGAGGACATTAAAAGTTTGGGTACAGGCAGAAGCCAGTCATGAGGAGATGGGAAGGAAGGGAAGAAGGTGGGGCCAGTGAAGCCACAATTGGGAAGATCAGGTTGGAGGGCATTTTAATCTAAGATGAAGGCCAAGTTATAGAAGATACTTAAATACAGATAGGGAGGTGCTAACTCCACACGTTTACTCTCTCTATGCCGGGATGTCCGGATGAGGGGCAGATGTCACACAGTGGCTTCCTGTGCCCACAAGCAGGAAGAACCAAGCACCGACCACTATCCTTTACCCTCTTTTAGGCGATAAAAAAGTATTTAATCCTCCAAAACACTCAATCTTTCCTCTCTCTGAGCCTCTTGCTTTAGAATCACTGGATGTGAGGCTTGAAATATTACTATTAAAATCACAAATGGTTCCAGTGATGTGTAGTCATGAAGTATGAAGGTTTTCTTTTTCTTCTCTAGTACAAGCATAAGAAGAATGTGAGAAAACCCCACAGCTTGGTATGAGACAGTTATGCAATACAGCTTTTAGACAAAAGGACCAAAGAAAGGAGGAAATTAATTAACAAGACAAATCAGTCTTAAAAATCTAGTATCTGTCCCAACCTACGCTTGCAGAAACAATGATCTCCCCTCTTGAGACCCGGTTTGAGTATAGATTTTTAAATAACTTGCACTACTTTGGGGCAGCACATGACCACACAGTTCTCACTAGCTCCAAGATAGGAAGATCTGAAAGATATGTTAGGAAGCATATAGATATATGACTTCAGAGCTGACAGCTGGAAAGTGAAGAATTACTCCTTGACAAAAGGAAGCAAAAGAAACTGTTAACAACTCAAAAAAAACCATAAAAATTAATTACAAATTGAAATTTGACACCTCTGTAAGTGAAGCCCTCCTATATCTCACTCACACAGATAAAAAAATATATTTTGGGAATAGTAGCCTTGAAAACAGACCCAAGTGAGTCAGAGATCAGGAGGTCTGGAAGGCATAGAGATGTAATTGGACTTCCTGGACCCACACAGCATGATTGTAATCTTCAATTAGTGTGCCATTCCCAAAAGGTAAGGTACTATTGCTGCATTACCTGTGCTCCTTGGATGTGTTTATGATGTGTCCTAGTGTGGGTAATGGTAGGGTCTATTCTTCTGTTTGCATACTCCATATTCTAATCTGTTCATTAGAGCTCAAGGCTGGAAAGCTCTCTGGCCTTCTACAGCTGATGTGGTTCATGGACTCACAGCTCCATCATCTTTCTGGGATCCTGATACATCTTAGATCCTATCCCAGACAGTCAGAATATGCTTCTAAAAACTCGCCTTTCCTGGCCCTTCACATTTACCTTAAAGCTTGAGAAGAAACTGTCTATACCTACGAAGAGAGGTCCTTAAGATGGTGGACCCCAATATCAGGGAGCGTAGTTTGAGGGTGCTTGTGACAAACCAAGATTCTCAAGCTCACTCATCAGAGGCTCCAATCTCATAAGCCAGCTCCCAGACTGGATGTTAATTAAATAGGGCATGGGTTTGGTACTCTAGGAATAATTTGAGAAGATGGGCCATTGATGGCAATAAATAAAAATTCACAGTCTAGAAAAGATCACATGATAGGCAAAGCCAAATGTCTTTTTAAAAAAGCAGCATTTTGTGATAACATTTTCACTCATCTGATGACAGACTCAATCCTGCGTTATCATTGACCATTTGAATTTCCAAACCCTTTACTCAGGTGTTGTTCTGAAACTGTGGGCCTGGAAATTTATTTTTTATGTAATTTTATGTAGTTCAGATAGTCACAGAGAATTAGGAGAATTTTTTTTTTCAGATTCACATTTAAATCTTAAATCTTAAGGAAAATTTCAAAGGTCAGTCAGGTAGGATGTCAAGGTCTTGTTCAGATCTTACAAGTCAGCTTAAGCAGAAGGACCAGGTTCTTGGTAATAGAAGAAACCTATATCTAAAGGAAGTTTCTAGAATGGTCCTTAACCTCATCTAAGTATCCTGGGAAGTAGATACCAAGCTTAAGATTAAGAACAAAGCTATCCACTATGAAGGAGTCTATATTTGAAGAGAAGTCAGTCTGACTTTCCTCTAGGAAAGTACTTTGAGTGGGGAACGTGGGATATTGTGGTCATTGCTTTCTTGTCTCAAGATAAAAACAAGGTGTGGAAAAATTTTTCAGCTAAAATCATCTTTAAGCCAATAGTGGCATCAAAAGTTCAGTTTGAATATCTCCATAAAACCCTAACTACAAAGCCAGGAATAAACATTTGGGTTATTGTGAGGAAGAAAGCATCACCTTGTGGCAAGAGAGGGCAAGGCCTTACATAGATTAACAAGGACTATATGTATAAAGATTGATGCAGATCTACCTCTTAGCAAAATTTCATTTACGTAACAGGCCAAAAACCTACATGTTTTTAGAAAGAAACAAGTAACATAAATGCATATATTTGGCAGAAGACAAAAATAAAAAAGATAGAACTGCACCTAGCCTACTTAAAATCTTATTTTTAAAGATCTATGTTTTAGTACTTTTATTTATATGCATGTGTTCATGTGAATGTATGTCATGTGTGTAAGGTACCCATGGAAGCCAGAAAAAGATCTGAGATCCTCCAAATACAAAGGGTTGTAAGCCTTCCAATGTGGATGCTGGGAACTGAATTAAAGTCCTACAATGGTTTGGATATTGTTCTAATCAGGGGCAAGCTGTAGAATTTAATAACCTCTTGGAGAATTGAAGAAGTACATATTCACCCTACCCCACAAAACAGACGAACAAAAAAACCAGCGAAGACTGTTAGCGAAGAACCTCATTGCTAACACAGAAACAAAACCTGGTTTCTGAAAGCGTTGCGCTTGTAGGACCAGGGAGATCCACCAGAGAAATGGATGCTGCAGATAAATTAGGGTTCTGTGAGCAGTGGTGCTGTGAGCTTGGTTACTCTTTGAAGAAAGCAGCGTGGCAGACATCAGGGAACAGGGATGAAATAAGATTCTTCCTTTTTTCTGCATCTCAGTACAGGAAGCAGACAGCGCCCACACAGCGGGGCAGCATTTGTAGTGTCTGCGGATAGCTATCCAGACACTTCTGTCCCAGAGGGAGTGGAAAGCTGGGTTAGCTCACCCAAAGATTAAATCAGTTAAAAAAACACCCCAAGAAACAGCAACTTAAAGCAGAAATGGGGGTCTGGAGAGATGGCACATAGATATGGCTGTAAGCAAGTGTGAGGGCACACACACACACACACACACACACACAGAGAGAGAGAGAGAGAGAGAGAGAGAGAGAGAGAGAGAAAGAGAACATAAATGTAAAAAGCGTTCTAAGCATCATAATCACTAGTTTTTCTTTTTGTGAACATGAAATCTGAGGAAGAGCTAAGATCTCATTTATGTCATGAGGCTGGGTTATGACTTTTGCTGTTTAATTTTTTTTTTTTGAAACAGGATCTCAGTCTCAAGCATTGGCTACCTTCAGACTTACCAGTCTCTTTTCTCAACATTCAAAGCCCTGGGACCAGGCTACTTTTTTGAAAGTACAAAGCTATAACCTATGAAAACAGATGTAGGGAAACTGTGTTGGCAGTTGTGGAATTTAAATGCATACATGGCAAAGTTCTGAAGTGAAACAAATTTCTAAGTAATTTCTTTTTCCTAGATTCTTTCACATTTGTATACAAAAGGGAGACAAGGTAAGAGTGGGCTGATTCTTGGGAATAATTCTGTGTGTTTTATTCAGAAAGCTAAGCATGTCCTGTACAGACATTGTCCACCAGAATACACTGTGTATTCTGCTCCTCCTGTTTGACTATCCTGACTTAATGTACTACCTAAGAAAGCCTATGCTTCACCATTGGCTGCTTGAAATGATGGTTGAGTGTACAGTTTAATTTTAAAGAAACCTTTTCATAAGCCATTGATCTCTTTCCTCTCCTATTTCAAACAGCAGACATGAAATTACATCTCTGGGTACATGTGATTGATCTTCAATTCAGAAGTGAAGAAAAGAAAAAAAGGTTAGGAACATCTAAAGCCTCTTTTTTTTTTTTTTTTTTTTTTTTTTTTTTTTTTTTTTTTTTTTTTTTTTTTTTTTTTTTTTTTTTTTTTTTTTTTTTTTTTTTTTTTTTTTTTTTTTTTTTTTTTTTTTTTTTTTTTTTTTTTTTTTTTTTTTATTAGGAGAAAGCAGGGTTTAGGTTGAAACGTGATTTATCTCCTTTAAACCCACTTGAGGATCACCTTTACAACAAGGGTCAAATGTGGCTTGAAATGAATTCCCTGTGCAGTACTTAGGCAGGTCCTAAGTTATAGCTTTTCAAGGCTAATAAATACTGTAACCATGTGACGGCAGCCATCTAAATGGCTGTACATAGGATTTGGGAGGGATTGTGGTCTTTCAATGAAAAGAATCTGGTTAGAAAGGAGACATTAGAGTTGACTTGTGGCCAGACTGCTTGAAATCAAATGATATTCAATTTACGTTTGGCCTTCAGCCACCAAATAAATGAGTCATTATTGCAATCTGCAAGGCAGTTGTGTCTGGCAAAATGATTCACAAAATGACTTAGTAGATGGTTGCTTGGGGAAGAGACTTAACATCTTCAAATATTTACTGGGTTAATTGCAAATTGCAATTGTGTGCAAATAACAAGGTCGATCTGTATTCTTAAAAGCAAATTTGAACTTTTGTTTCCAAAATAGAGTGTCAGGCTGTGTTCACAGTTTCACATGGAAATGATGACTTTTCCTTAGCTCAGTAGGCACAGGTAGACAGAGACAGAGGTTCTTAGGTAGCTTGTCATAAATGGCAGAGTGCAAAATGTCCATTCAGTAGAGTCAATACTTTTTGACTATATGTTTTGGCCCACTTACCATATTAGCTCATTTAAATTGATTCAATGCTTATCAGTAACAATGTGTTTTGTTCTTAAAGATTTCTTTTGTAATATGTTTAGCCAAACATCAGTTAGTGGTTTTTACTTGTTTTCTCTAGATTTTTTGATTATAAATAAAACCGTCAACTCTGTAGTATACTTCAGTACACATGTGCACACAATTTCTATATATAGGATTGCTGAATAAATTATGGGAGAGACACATGCCTTTGATGTGTTTATGGACTGATGGGTGGTGGTGCTGTTAAAATCTCACTTGATTTGCACAGGATGGGGATCTCTATGATTTCAAAAACACTTTCTTTTGTCTTTCAGGGAGAAATGGGAATTCATAAAACTTGGCCTCATGCATTTCACAAGCCACCTGTACTTTCTTTCCTGTAAACTCTCTGTTAATATCTGTCCTTTAGTTTTTCCACTAGCTAACGTTTGTATATTAGAAAATCCAGCCTTCTACAGAACATATTTCTTACACTTGTTCTTTGCCCCTCAAGCTGAGCTTTCTGTTGTCTTCCTGTACAGCCTTAATTGTCTTGGCCAGCCTTCCCTTCTGTAGGCTCTGGGAATGAATTACTAAGGTGACTGTCCATTATGGTATTTGAACAAAGGTCACAAAGTATTTTCAAGGTATATTCTCAGTATGTGACATTACAAACAGTTTTAGAAATGGCCAGTAATGCGCATTACTTCAGCTGTCTGTGCAGCAAAGTTGCCTTAAGGAAGCATCACACGACTCCTAGTTTTACAAACATTTAAAGGGAGAAGAGAAAGGTGAACACAGAGACAGGCTGGATTGTCTACTGCACTGGGGACTTTCAAATTTTCAAGCAGCAGGTTTATAGTCAGTAATTAGTCATTGGTAATTGATTAAAAGGCTAATATTTATTAAGGGTGTTATAGGCAAACTTATAAATATAAAGAATTAAACAGGAAGACTGGGCTGATCTACTCAACAGAATGGGAAGCAGAGAGACTGGGTGCTCTTACATTGCTTTTTCAAACACACCTCAATGCTGCAGCCTGGATAGTCATAGGTGAATCTCAGACCTACACTGGCCAAGAGGCCACACCTCTAGGTCAAGGTGATGCACTGGCTCCCACTACATCTCTGCTTTTTGTCTTAATAAGAAAGTTTTAAACCTAGCTATAAAACTATATATAATAGAAACAATAATCAAGAAATGTCCAGGAGAGGGGAAGGACAATGACATAAACAAGGTCAAACTATAACTAACAGGAACAACAAACATAAAACATATATTAAATATCCAGAACACTGGTATGTGGCAAGAAATAGATATTGATGTAAAGGTTAATATTTATTAAAGAGGTTTTAGGCAAACTTACAAATATAAAAAATTGAACAAAAAGACTCAATCTACTCAACAAAACAAGTCTTCCTTACAAGGACAAATGAAAAACAGAGAGGCCAAATGTACATCTCATCTTAAGTTACTTTTTCACACACACCTCAATGCTACAGCCTCGATAATCACAGATAAGTCTCAGACCCACACTGGCCAAGAGGCCATGCCTCTGAGTCAAGATGATGTGCTTGCTCCCCACTATAAGTTTTTTTTCTAATCTTCCACTACAATATTTTTTTATTAAAAATGACTAGCATAAATTTGTGCTTTCAAATAAAAGATTTCCGGGATTTGATGGAATCAAAAAGACTCTTGGCACCACCGGCATGGATGGAGTTTATTTCTGGGGTGAGGAAAAGGCTGTGAACCGATTGTAGTGATAGGTGTACAATCCTCTGGTTGTGCTAACAACCATCACGCTCTTTAAGTGAGTGAAATATGTAGAACATGAACTGTATCTCAGGAAAGTCATCATAAAAAAAATTGTAAAGTCTGAAAACCAAAGGTCTCTGCTTCCTGCTGCTCTGTGTCTGTGCTACCCAACATCTTCTGCCTCAGGAAGAAGGAGTATTGCAAGAACTCACCCTGGAGACAGTCTCCACCTTGTCTATTTTCTGATGCCCTCCTCCTCCTTTTAAAATTCTTTTATTCACTTGGCTAGGTATAGAACAAACCTGATGGGAGGATATTTTCAGTCTCCCCTTTACATGTTTGCTGTTCTCTGATCCTTGGGATTCTGTGGTTTTACTATATGTAGGTAACAACTACACTGTGGGATTCAACACAAAGCCTTGAGTCAACGAGTTTATGGTGGCTGTCATCGGCTGTGTGCCCTGATGAGAGACTCTTGTATTCTACTCTGTCTGCCCTCACATTTCTGAAGATTCTGTGACAATCCATATTATGTAACCACCATTTCTAAGAACAGTTTTCTTCTCTCCTAATTGCCTGCACCAGTTATTCACTTGTAGGGTTTTCTTCATTTCTTTGAGATCTTCCATTGAAATGTAAGGAAAGCTATAGGCTTTATTTACTGCATTATTTCTAAAACCACGAGGGCCGCTAGCATTAGTCACTACATCTCAGTCCTCGGAATAGGTGTCAAAGACCAGGACAACCATCATTTTCTAGCTGCAGATCTGAAATGAGTCATTCTTGAACAAAGGTCTTAACAATTAATTCAGTTTAGTGTAACGATCCTTCATACACACAATGGGGGAAACACTGTCAAGTTTTTGAGTCCATTTAACTTTCATATTCTGAGTAGTTTCTGAGTTTTAGACTTCAGACAATGTGAGTCAGAGACTAGTTCAAATTCAATAGGTAGCAATCACACAGTTAAACAAATATTCTAGAATATGCTCCAGGACCCCACAAAGGATCCAGGATCTATTGCCCTTAAGGAGTTCACATTCCCAAGATTTACACCCACTCCTGGCTTTTCCATGGTCAGTGGGTAGTTAACTTGCATGCAACCATGAGTAATTTCTGCTTCAGCCCTGCCTTAGTGCCTTCTTCTAAACAGCCTGGTATCCACTGGCTATCTCCAGATGTGAACAGAAGATAAACAGCCATGGATAATTCAAGAACATTTTCTGGGCTAGAAAGAAGAATGTCAAGGTCTGGAGTTTCCCAGGAAAGAAAGAGGCATATGATATATGTTAAAATACAGACAAAAACATCTCTCTGTGTGGTAATATGTAAATACCCACAGTCCATTTCCAAAAGTGTAATGGCAGATATGCTCCTCACACAGGAAGCTATGTATAGACATGGAAGGAGGAGCCCAGGACTATTTGCCTTATGAGTGTGAATGAAGAAATGAGACAAAAATAAAGACTTGTAATACATGGCCATAGCGTCTAGACTATAGAGGAAGCCAGGGCTCCACGGGTGAAGAAAAAGGAGGTAGCTGAGGATCAATGCCAACCTCCTGGAATGACAAGAAGTTTCTCTGCTGTTTGCTCACAAATTCCACTCCAAACCTGTCCTATCCACTTGGCAAACATTTCCTGAGTAGCTACTATTTTCCAGACACCATATGTTTATAAAAGAGAACAAAACCCTGTCTCTAGCTTTAAAAAGAGAAAGTCAGATACACATGGATTCCAGCAGAATCATTGATACCTACCACTCCTAGAATATATCTATGTGTCAGGCCCTATGCAGAATTTTATTTCATGTTGAGTAGACACCAATGTAACTGTTTTTAAGATGAAGAACTCAAGACTTTGACTGACCCAGGACAACAGAGCTTCATAGAGACTGAGATAGACTAGAACTTAGTATGGTCTCCCACCAGAACTCCAGAGTGAAACTCTGCCCTGGGAACAGAAAGGAGAGAGTTGCTCTAGCCTGGGTATGGAAGAAATGCTAGAATGTTCCATGCATCTGATGCTAAAAGACTTGTTTTCTTTAAGGGTCTTGCCACAGGGAGTTTAATTATGCTCTAGTAAATAAATGAGCAGCATGAATGGGCAGTTTTGTAAATGGAGAGATCATAAGAGTGGGTATGAATCTGAGAGGCCTGAAAACTGAGTTTGATGGGGTGCATGATGTAAAATAATAAATATATAAATAAAGAAAGAAAAAATACATTCTCCCACTTGAGCTGCATCTAGGAGTGATGTATAAGCAAGCGGTGTGAGGAAAGGCATTCAGGCACAAAAGGACTCAGAGGGTTGCAGGAGGGCGGGGATGGGGTTAGGAAGAAGGCCATGAAAGCCCCGAGCCATTGAGCATGCGCATCCCAATTCCTTCTCCCTCTCTTCCCCCTTCCCTCTCGTCCTCTCCCGCTCTTCCTTTCTAGCCTGCCATGGGTGTGTGAAAGCCACGAGGAGACAAGACCAAGAAGATGAACAAGGGCTCAGATTTAACCAGTGTTTCTCTCCAAACACTCACAATGACCTTCAGTTTTACACACTCGGGCATAATAAAAATTGGTAGAAAAATTGGTGTGCAATTGCACAGGTGATCACACTTAAGTGGTCTTGAATGTCTATTCTCCTTACAGGAAAGACATAAAATCTCAAATGAAAATTCCTCAGATTTATTTTTAAGTATCTTTTGATCATTCAGAATAATTTTAAACACCCATTTATAAAAACAACTGAGAGGCCAACAGTGGTTAGCAACCTGTAGTGTTCTCCTGAACACCACTTAGTGTTTTCTCAGTTCCATTTAAGGAATTGTTTTCTTTTTTATTAGAAATAACTTTCATTTTATTTTAGGCGTGTGATGAGCTTTGCCGAGATGTATGCCTATATGTATGTCTGTATGTATGTATGTATGTATGTATGTATGTATGTCTGTATGTATGTATGTCTGTATGTATGTATGTATGTATGTATGCATACCTGGTTCCTACAGAAGTCAGAAGAGGGCCTCACATCCCTTAGGATGGGAGTTACAGTCAGATATGACCCATAATGTGGGTGCTAGGAACCGAATCTGAGCCTTTGCAAGAGCAGCCAGTGCTCTTAACCTCTGAGTCATCCTTCCAGCCTCAGGAATCATATTTTCTAACTTGTATCTACTTCAAAGCATAATGGGCTTTTCATGCAGCCGACAAGTACACAATTCTTATTCTTAGTTTCTTTGTCTGAGTCAATTGTCTGAGAATAAAAGGATTATGTCTGTTCTCACAAGTGAAAATTTTTTAAAAGTCCACAAATACCATATTGTGTTCAGATAAGTGCACTTTTTCTAGTTCATCTAAACTTAAAATTCCCCACAGCAAAATTTGCTCTGTGCCTCCCCCAAACTTTCTTAGAAGACTTTAAGTCAAATGATTTACCTTGACTTCAGATGAAATGTCAAATACACAAACACACCCACATCTACGAAGGGAAAGTATGTTTAAAATGTTTGTTTAAAAACAAAGTAGAAAATGGATAAGATGCATGTCTAGAACAGCCAGATTTCAGAGACTTTGATTAAATGTTACATAGAGTAACAGAATAGGTAGAACCTTTAAAATATGCTGTTACAATTTAGTATGTAGAACAAAGCCAACTGCAGATGATCTGTTTTCATTAAAAGTAAAAAAGAGAGATGCATGTTCTTAAGAAATCTGCCAAGGCTTGATAAACATTTTCCTTCTCCCATCTCCCATGTTCTCAGTATCATCTCCAAGATGAAGAGTATGGTCCTTACTTTAGATAAATCTTTAGATGGGCAGGAAGAGTGAATGTATACTTAGCTCCAGCACTGTGAATGATATGCTGTTCTAGAAGACAAGATGTCCCTCTGGTAGTGAGATAAGCAACACCTAACTCATCTGGGTGCAGGTGAGTCAGGAAAGGCCAATGGAGCAGGTAACATATCAAACTCAAATACTGTTTTGATATGAAACTGAAAGCTGTTTGGTAAAGGCTTGGTGCCTGTAGGAGAAGTATTCAGAGGTGGGGCCTCTGGGATGTGACTGAATAACTATAAGGCACTGATGTCACAAACTGGTTAATCTAGTGGCAGACACAGGTCTTGATGGCTTATGGGGCGGGGTGGAAACTTGAGGAGGATGGCATTAATAGAAGTTGCTAACTAAGGGGTGTGTCTTTAAGCCTTCCAGAAGTGGAACTGGGACACTAATCCAACCACAAAACCTTTGACCTACAATCTGTCCTGCCTCCAAAACATGCTGGGGTAATGGTGGTGCAGAACTTGTGAGAGTGGCCACTGAGGTCAATGACTTCTCCAACTTAAGGCCTAAGCCAGAAGAGGGAGCCCACATCTGACATTACCTGTATGGTCGAGAACCAGAGGCCCAGAGATCTAAGACTGGCTGGGTAAAGATTCAATGAAATGATTACTAATGATATTTTGATATACTCATAGATCTGTGCCTAGTCCAATAATTGGTGCCCAATTGTCATCAGAGAGGCGTTATCCAGCAACTGACAGGAACAGAGACCCTCAGCCAAATGTTAGGCAGAGTAAAAGAACCCTGCAGAAGTGTGTGTGGAGGATTGCAGGAACAAGGGGTCAAGGTTATCGCAAGAACACAGTCCAAAGAATCAACTAACCAATGCTCATAGTGGCTCATGGTGATTGAAGCAGCAATCCCAGAGCCTGCATGGGTATGAGCCAGGTCCTCAACATATATAAGTATATAAATATAAATACACACATATGCTGTGGCTGTGTATCCTGGTGTCATCTCTGACTCTTTTTCCTGTTCTTGGAACCCTTTTCCTCTTACTGAGTTGCCTCGTCCAGCCTTGATGTACCTCGTCTTACTGCATCTTGTCATGCAGTGTTAGTTGATATCACTGAGAGACTGGCTCTCTCTTTTTTAAAAGGTAAACGAGAGGAGCAGATCTTGGGGAGGAGCAGGTGGGGGTTAGGACTTGGAAGAGAAGAGGAAGGGGAAACTGTGGTTGGAATGTAATGTATGAGAAAAGATAAAAGAAAAAAGGTGTGCTTTTAAAGAGTGTATTGTGTGTATTTTCCATGGTCTCTGTCTCTCTGTCTCTGTCTCTGTCTCTCTGTCTCTCTCTCTCTCTCTCTGTATGTGTGTGTGTGTGTGTGTGTGTGTGTGTGTGTGTTTCTGGCTCTGTTTCTCTTTGTCTCCATCTCTCTCTGTCTCTGTCTCTTTCTTTCTCCCTCTGTGTGTGTTCCTATCTCTCTGTTTCTCTTTGTCTCTATCTCTGTCTCTCTCCCTCTGTGTGTGTTCCTGTCTCTCTGTTTCTCTTTGTCTCTGTCTCTGTCTCTGTCTCTCTCCCTCTGTGTGTGTTCCTATCTCTCTGTTTCTCTTTGTCTCTGTCTCTCTCCCTCTGTGTGTGTTCCTATCTCTCTGTTTCTCTTTGTGTCTATCTCTCTCCTTCTCTCTGAGTGTGTTTCTGTCTCTCTGTTTCTCTCTCTCTTTCCTCTCTTCTCCCCACTCTTCCTGGCCACTTTAAAATGGGCATCTTAGCTCTGTTACATGCCCACAGTGATAATCTGCATCACCACAAATCATAATCTATAAAACCAAGTGACCACGGATAGAAAAATGAGCCAAAATAAACCTTTTGTCTTTAAGTCAATTTTTCTCAGGCACAGCAATGGAAATCTGACTAATGCAGACTGTGTAGTGATGCAGGAAAAGAGGAAGGAATGCTCGAGTGCAGAATAGCATAGTTAAGACAGGGAGAGGTGGAGGACAGCCTAGTACAGAGCTTCAGCAGACTAGGCAGAGGTGAGGACAGAAAAGGTTCAGGGACTATAGAATCTTTGGAACTATTTAAAGTGGACAGAGAATCTGTCAAAAGATTTCGAAGAATGAGAATAATGTCAACATAATTGAATGTTAGTGAACACAGAGGTAGTTTGTAGGATAGGGTGGGGTGAAAAATTAGGCAGGAAAGCAGCCAGGGGATGGTCATCATATAAGAATAAATTTGTTGACCCAATCACCCTGGTAAGTGAAGCAGAAGAAGCTCCAGATAGGTTGTACCAACCGAAGGTGGCATTTCATTACTTCAGTTAAGACTTGAAGATTGCACCCACCAATATGCAGAATAACATTGGGGCCATGTTTCTGGCTATGACAAACAGTCATAATGAGTGATCACCTATAACTATTTTCTTATCAATAGTTATTGATTAGATCATGAATGGAATAAGAAATAAGCACTCTGTCAGTGAGGTACATCAGTCAACTTTTATCATTAGCGGCGGGGTTTATTGGTAGTGATGGTAAGGAAATGCTGGAGTTTCCAGAAACCTAAGCCAACCACTTACAAAACCTAAAACAGAATAGTAACTAGCTTGACTCAGTAAATTTCATAGAAAGTTACACATCAGATTTTGTAAGGTATTATTAGATGCATTGTGGGTAACTACCATGCTTTTAAATATGTTTCTTACATATTTTCATTTACATCTTATAACTTGAGCTCAGAATTGAGGGACCATTTATTCACAACAGTCACAAGAAATATAAGTATGAAAGAAGTCTTCAGTCTATGTGAAACCAGTGAGTACCTAGACTAGAATACAGGCTGTGAACCACTACAGGCATGTGTGGTTGATTAGACTTTGCCTCAGCTTTTTTCTTGGGTTTCCTTCATTACTGTTAAAAAAAGGTCTACTTTGAACTCACACTTAAAGTCTATGAAATCCTAAGTAAGTCCCCATTACAGCTACTAGAATTACCTATATTTCTACGAACTATAAAATACCTATAAATCTCTGGAAAATTGGGCCACAATATGAATTTTGTTCAAGACACACTAAACAGTGGTCACAGCCAAGGCTTCCAGGAAAGCCAATGGGAGACAAATGAGGTTTGTTTTTCATTGTTCCACATCCATGGGAAGAAATTTAATTATGGGTAGGTGCATAAAGAAACATCTGGAAACCTTGCTCTTTGGAGTAAAAGCAAACATGAGCAGGAGACATTCCATATACTAAAGAGATTTATCACAAATAATGAGAATTGAACTAGGAGAGAGAAATTTAAAGTCTCCAAGAAAAAAAGAGTGTGAATTCTAATCTCCCTCGTTCAATTAAAACACACTTTATACAAATTATCATACACTACTCAGTGAGGAGATATACTATGTGTTAAGTAAAAGGAAAAAACAAAATTAAAGCAAATTTAGCTTTGGTCACTCATATTTTCTTTCTTAAAGATTTGTGGGGTTTTTTGTTTGTTTTTTGTTAAGTCCACATTTTAGCACTCTTTATTTGTATGGCTTTAAAAGTTATAGCACAAAATCTTTACATTAAGGATTGGGGGAAAAGATTCCATTCAAAACAAATTTATGTGTATGTATATGGGTTCTCCTTGTGCTGAGTGCAGGTGTCCATGGAGGCCAGAGGCACTGGATGCCCCTGAAGCTGGAGTTAGAGGAGGCTGTGAGTCACCTGATGTAGGTGGAGGAAACTGAGCTGGGTCCTCTAGAGGAACAACATCCTCTTCTAAGCCCTGAGCTGTCCCTCCAGCCTCTGTTGGCCATGTTCTCAACAACAAGGTGTAAGGCTGGCATGAGTTAGTACTATTTTTGTTTGTGTACCAAAGACTAGATAAGGCACATCCAGGCACAGCCTACCTAGGCACATCTTACCCAGGACACTGCACTCCACTCGGTATAGTTGGTCCACACAATGTAGCATTTCTCTACCCTGCACACTGACCAGTGTCAGTCTTGGGAGCTTATATGGAATGACCAAGTAAGGAAGAAACAGAATGAATATTTAAAGGAATAACTCATTTTGGAAAATGGGATATATAAATGAAGACAAGAAGGAGGGTACTGATAAGAGATATGCTTGCTAGTCTGTATTATAGGCTGTTTGTAAATTAAATTTGCCTTAGATGCATTGACAGCTTGGAGGAAATGGACATGCTGGTAATATAATTAAATTCTCAAAGAACAAACAGCTAGTATACCGTGTAATCATATTTCTAAAGAATCTGCAATAGGTGTTGATTAGAAATACAAAAAAATGTTTTAAAAACAACTTCAGTTTTCTCTAAAATCACACCTATTCTGTAATGGATAGAATCAAGTGCACTTCTGGTTTTCTTAATTAATTACCATGCAACACCTTGGGAAAAACTTGCCACCAGAATTAAAATGAAGTAAAGCAATATAAGAAAGGAGGAATCTGATTACATGCAATAAAATATTCAGGCTATGGACATGGACTCGGGGACCGTGAGGACAAAGCCAACTTTTGCATCTTTAATAAGATTTAGATTTACTGAAATAAACATAGAAACTATTTCTCGGGTTTTGTGAATTAGCCAAATACGGGTTTATCCTACATTAAGACAGGCTTCTCAGCTTCATGCTATTGACATTTGGATTCTTGGTTGTTGGGGGACTTTCACTGAAAGATGCTTCTCAGTTTCCCTCACCTCTACTTTCTAAATGACAGTGCTACCAGCCTCACAGCTGTGACAATCCAAATTGTCTTGACCATTGCCTGGGGATGCAAAACCATGAATTCTTTAGTTGGAAATGGCTGCTTCATAGAACACAGAAATGAAAATCCCATTATTGTATTCATCATTGAAATTCAAGCCCAGGTAACTATTTTAGACACAGGGAACATTTTCTTTGACAAAAACTATTAAGCCCCACAAAAAAAGTTATATTCAGTAAAATAAAAAGCTGAACTTATTTTTAAGGTGGGCACTGAAAGAGTGGGAACTAATAATGAGAGCATGATCTTACTGCTTATAAAATTAAGAACATGGGATATAATTTTGAAAACTGATTGTAAAAGTTCACTTTGGTTCTATGTTATAAATGAAACAGGGAGACTAAAAACTGAAAAACAAAACAGAGGAGGCCTAAGTAGAGGCAGGATGGCATAGTGGAGTGCCACAGAGACACAGGGTACAGGTAGTTAAGAAGACAGAGATGGAATTGGAAAGTGGAGCTTCTTGATGCCTCTATGCTTATGCCCACAGACCCGGTACCCATCCTCCCCAACCTTAGCATCTTTATCCCCAGGCCAGATGCTCACCCTTTCTCCCTAGGGAGATCTGGGAATAAAGACTGGAAATAGGCAAGGATTATCACTCACTGAGGTCACTGCCATGCTGGGTTTGGAATGAGTAAAGGCAGGTGGAAGTTTGCTTTACCACCAGGAACTCCTCTCCCTTGTGTTTGAGTGAAGAGCAGAGAGGAAACTATCCTTTTGAGATGAAGCAACCCCTCTGAAGAGCTCATCTCTCATTTGGTTTCCACTCTCTGTGAGAAACGTGCTTTTGCTCCATGATGTACTCCAGCTAGGATGTCCTAACATGGACTCAATACAGGAAGGCCACATCTGCCATGGAGGGAAACCTCTAAACCAGTCAGTGATTCTCAATCTTCCTGATGCTGCCACCTTTTAATCCAGTTCCTCATGTGTGATGACGCTCAATCATAAAATTATTTCATTGCTACTTTATAACTGTAATTTGCCACTGTTACGAATTGGAATGTAAATATCTGACATACAGAATTACTGATGTGTGAGTCTTATGAAAACATCATTGGACCCTCCAAAGGAGACATAACCCACAGAGTAAGAACCATTGCTCTAAAACCATGAGCCATGGGCTGGAGTAATGGCACAGTGGATAAAAGCATTGCTGCTCTTTCAGAGAACGCAGGTGTAGTTCCCAGCATCCATGTAGTGACACGCCATATGTCAGGGGATGCTTTGTCTTCTCTTGGCGTGCATAGGTACTACAGGTACTACGTGTACATGGTGCACATATATGCATGCATGCAAACATCTATACATGTAAAATATATAAATCTAAAGTATTACTTTAAAGATCATGAACCAAAGTAATCATTTTTATCTCTTACGTTAAATGTCACTATTTGCTATAGTGCCAGAAAGCTAGCTGACATTGTTAGCTGTGCCCCTACTAAGCCTGGCAGTGGCTTCAGACTCTCTGAGCACAAAGCTCCAGGGTCCACTCCAAGTCACCTTTCCTGGCAGCATATTCTGCCACCTCCATGGTGAGCAGGAAGTAGATTAGGTTAGTCTACTGCTGTTCTTATGGATGGGTGCATGTTCGGGCCAGGGAAGGGTGCACATAAAGAATGGCTGAGTACACAGGGGCACTGTGACAGGTACCGAAGCCACGGGCAGCAGAGATGAGTCACAGGGAATGTGGCCCTAGCATGCGGCTGGGATCTCCTGCTGCCACATCTGGGGGGGGGGGAAGGGGGCTGCTCAGAGAAAGGACAGAGAAGGGCCTCCTGACACTTTTTGCCGCATGAATAGTTACAACTGTGGCTTGAAAGACGTGCATGTGTCCCAAAGAGACTTTTGTGGGGAAATGAAATAGGAAAGGACTAAAGCCCCGGTTTGACAGATGCTGTTATGCATCATTTTGCAATACAACATACATCTTGTAATTAAAATGATTACCAAATAATGAAAATTGCAGTTTCCATATTCCTGGATTTATTTCAAGGGTGGGAGCTACTCATTTACTGCTATTTCTATAGAATTTCATAGACAAAATGTTAATGCTTTAGTGTTTAATCAAAAAAATATGTTTGAGCTGCCCTCACTGAGAGATTAACAATGTGAGGCCTCCCACTACATCTAAGATCCTCCTTTAACTCCACTATGCTGGGCACATGTAGTAAATTTAACAACACACCACTGGCTGTGTCACTCATGACTGAAGCAGGGGCAGTGTCAAATGCAGGGACCTGCACAGGAAACTTGCCCAGGAATGTTCTAGCCTCCAAACAGTTGTTCGCTCTACTATTTGGCATTTACTATGATTCATCTTGGCATTTTGGATTTCGAATCTTTCCCTCATTTCCTCCTATTTTGTCCGTCCACTTCATGAATGTCTAGGCTAATCATAAAGAGCTATTTTGGTGCCATATGGCTAATGTCAGTCAAACAGGTCTTTAATATTTCCTAAGTAACAGGATATTGTATTGAATCCAATCAGATAATTTCAACCTAAAAATGTTAAAAGTTTTACACACACACACACACACACACACATGCATACGCACATGCATGCACACATTCTAGAATGGAAGCTCTGCTTTTCCCAAAGCAGTTTTAGTATAAGATCGAAGGAAAAAATGAAACGTGCTTCCCAACATACTAGTAAATGATGTGAGATATCTGTACACCGTGAATATGTGTTTCTGTGATTGATGTGATAGAAGCTGGATGGGCAAGGAAGACAAGACTTCCCAGGAAAAGAGAGGAACTTGAGATAATTCTAGGCTCTTGAAAGACATCAAAGAGACATAAATGAAGTCAGATATACAGAAAGAAAAAAAAAAGATGAAAAGCCACAAGGAAAAACAAAGATTAATGGGTTAATTTGAGTTACAAGAGCTAGTGGACAAGCTAAGGCCAAGCTTTCATAGTCAACAACAAATCTCCATGTTGTTAATTGGGAGCTGGTGGCACAAAGAAAAATCTGACAACTAAACATCACAGAAAACACAATTTTGATTCAAAGTATAAATTCACTACTAATCTATTTGTCCAAAGCACATCAGAACCAAACAGCTTACAAATTCATAGGCAGAGCTCCCAATATTGGTTCTCTGATTGTTAGTGAATTATGTTCATAAAAGAATGTTTTGATCTTAGGAATTATTCATGAAGTCGGTTTCTTCCCAGTAGTCTAGACATCAAACAGGGCCTTAAACTATTTCTTAACATGCTTCCTGGTAGGCATAAATCCATACAAAATCTCTTAGTTCCACTTGTTTCTTAGGAACTTAAAGCTGCATGCATACACGCCAAAGGGGACCAGAAGCATGTCATTGCTAAAAATACTCAAAACTAAATATACTTCAAATAGCATTTCAAGAGGCTCAAATACCATAGGACATTTTTTTAGTAGTGGCAATGCTTCCCTGAGTAGTGGTTTTAGTAGGGAAATCTTCTGAGGCCTCAGAAAGGGGAATTCTATTGATGATTGGAAGGACTGGGGTGGGGATCGGTAAGGGCTGTCTGGATGGGGGCTGTGGCTTCAGTTCCTCTGTTTCCATCTCTTGTGCTTCTCAGAACAAAAGAGTCAGACAAAGAATGGAGATTTGCTGAGCCAGGAAGTGTGTTTTGGGAAAGACTATGAACGCCAAGGCAAAGGGGGTGAGGTGATACATTTTGTGACTTAAAAAAAAGTTTTTTTCTTGAAAATTTCATACATGTAAACATTGAAATATGATCTTATCTATCCTGATATTTCCATTCTATCTCTTCCCATATTCCCCCATAACTCCCTGCTCCCCACTTCCTGTCCTTTGGCCTAGCTAGTGCTCCATACGTGAGTGGTTGAGAGGCTTGTGGTGGAACATGATGAAGCTACTAGTCCATGTTCCCAGTAAAGAATGATTCTCCCTACTCCTTGCCACTGTCTGTTGGCAACTCAGTAGGGGGAGCGGTCTGGAGGTCATTTGCACCATCTATGCCTGGCTTTCGGCTGGCTTGATCTTAGATGAGATCACTGCTGTAAAATCTTGGTTATGATAGACACACCAAGTCTAGAAGCCAGTGTTTCCCAGCACTCCTTCCCATCCTCCAGGTTTTACATTCATTCGTGCTGTTCCCGAGTCTTATCGGTGTAGGGTTGGGAATTAAATATAGATGTCCTATTTAGCGCGGAGACCTCAGTCTTCTTCTAGCACGTTGAGCAGCCATGCATTTCTTCCACTGACGTCTGTCCACTGCAAAAATGAGGCTTCCATCACCAAGGTTGAGAACAACCTAGGTCCTCTGGTGCCATTTTTGTTTCCAATTAGTCTTGACACCTCTTCTTGGGAACTGACAACCTCCAGCAGTCAGCAGGTCAGATAATGCCCTCAGCAAAACTGCAACATTGTGGAGGATTTGCCCTTAGACTGTGCTTTCTAAAATCGACTTACTTTCCTTTTTATAACATTTAAATTTTCATCAGGTTTTTGAGAATGTATAATTTTTGCAGTGGACAGTTATGAGGCAGCCTAGGACCCTTTCAACACCTTTAATGTTCCCAGGTGGAAAAACATCTTGTTTATTAGAGTAACAGTCTTAAAACAAGAGACTAGAGCACATCTGCATATGAGTAGGGAACATCAGAACAAGTAATTGGTAAGATTTAATAATTCCTATTACCTTTATAAACGTTATCATTTCCTCTAGATGCTACTACTGCTCTCAGATTTTAGTCTAGACTATGTGTCTCGTTTATATTAAAGGGTTTGTGATGATATCACTACATAACTTAAGAAGGAGTAAGGGTTTTGGACATCCTTTATTTCTCCTTTTTTCTGGGGAGGTGTAATAAGTCAGAGTTGGATAATAAAGAACAGTCAAATTATGGAATAAAATTTAAAACATTTATAGGTATTAATTTAAAAATCTCAAGCATTTGAAAAGGCATAGGAATTGGCAAACTGATCTCAACCAATGCTATCGATCATAGAAAATGAGAATTTTCCCATCCAAATAGGAAGACTATTTTATTTTCATTTTTATTTTGTGAACATAGGTGTTTCGTCTGCATGTATGTCTGTATAGCAAGCGTGTGCCTGCTGTTTCTGGAAATCAGAAGAAAGCATCGGATTCTCTGGGACTGAGCTACAGACAACTGGAAATTGCGGTGTGATTGCAATTCAAATCTGGTCCTATGGAACAGCAGCAAGTGCTCTTAACCACTGAGGCACCTCTCAGCACCCCACCCCACCCCAAACTGTCTTGTTAATCAAATCAAGTAGTAGAAAATGTTGGCTTAAGAATAATGAACAAAGAATGTAGATTTTGCTAATTCTGAACAAGCTTAGACAATAGCTGCCCTCTATGTTCTGCCCTTTCTTAGGGCACCATCATTTGTAGGGGCATGATTTAGGTAATCAACTCCTATTGTTGGGTTTTAATTTTCTTATAATTTGGTGCCAAAGAGATGGGATACAGATGTTCAGACTGTCTTGAACAAAATATATAAAGCCTTCCCGCCCCCCTTCTTGACAACAGCAACAAAATAAGTCTCTATTTAAAAGTAGCAGGAAATAGAAAACATGTTCTCAGAAGCTTCTCTGTCTCTATCTACCCCAAGCCTAGGACTCCTGAGTTGCTCTAAACATTGGTTAGCTTCACATTGTATCAGGTCCAACACTTGGAATATCATGGGTATCAGCTATTTAACAGTACAGAAGGAAAAATAAGGCTGAATGATGAAAAGAGAGTTTCCAGAGGCTAAGGGTTGCTCTTGTGCCATGACTGGCCTCATAGGAAGAGGGTCCTGACTGTGTTCCATGGCTACAGTAGTAGCTCCTTCATGGTAAATACATGCCAAGCCTCCAGAGGATACTCAAGACTACAGATGGTATAAAATTCCTATACATACCATTTTTCTTTTTTCTATAAATATTTACCTATAGTAAAGTTTATCACTTAGATTTAGTAGGGGATTGATAATAACTAATAATAAAATATAGAATTTATAAAAACACACCATACTTAGGCTGTCAACATAACTGCTCTTGCTTTTGGAGTCACTTTGACATAAAATAAAGGTATCTGAACAGCACTTTCATGCTACAACTGCTGGAATAGAAGCACGGGCCAATGCTCTCTCCAGAGTGGCTATACTGGCCCTGACACAGGCTGGCACAAGATTTCATCAGATAATACAGGAATGATGACTTATTACTTATATAGTTTTCACTAATTTTTGGACACGATTGACTGTGGGTAGCTGATACCATAAAAGAGACAAGAAGGAGAAGAGGAAGAAAAAGAAAGAGAGACTGATTTATTAATGCCCTCGTTCAAATATACAGACTCAGAAAATAAAACACACACATATTCTCTCTCCTCCTCCTCTCCCTCCCTCAGTCCCCCCCCTCTCACACACATGTTCTGCCACACCTCCCTCTCATGTTAAAGGTGTGCTCCTGCAGTCATTAGGTCTTTTGGAAACACCAGCTCTTGACTATGTGCCTTTTGTCCACTTAACCTCATTCACTCTGCATTTTTGAAGCAGGATGCTGCTCACTGGTGGGTGCTGGACGGGATTTCTGAGCCTGTATGTAATGAGGTGGTTCTGGTATGTGGCAAACCCTTAATAAAACCCTGCCTGGCATTGCTAGTGCTCTATTTACCTCCCAAGGCAGAGGGAGTTCTTTCCTCCAATGGCTTCACATGGAGTTAGTTATCCATGAGGGTTTTAAATGCCAAATGTAGAGAAGGAAAGAAGTTTAGGAAGATTTAGAGGGTAAATAGGCATCTTGGGTAAGAAATGGTCTTTTACATTACTAGGCAGAGGGAAAAAAACAGAGCAAAGAGAGGGAGGGAGGAATGGAGGGAGGGAAGAAGGAAGAAAGGAAGGAAGGATAAAAAAGAAAAATCATCTCCGAGTTTATTATACCTTAAAAAAAAATAAAATCTGTTTCTGCAAGAAACAAGCTTGGCCCTACGGTACCACAGCCAGAAGCTTCTAGCACTCAGCTCCACACCTTCTGCTCCCACCGCTGCCCTACCCCCTCCCGACAGTGCTTCCTCTGCAGGGCACAGGTGCCTGCCCCTCATACTTCTTTGTCTCCTCTGGGTGCTATTTCCTGAACGTCAGGACTACCAGCACACTGTGCTAGACTTATAAGCCTGAGCACACATGCTTCAGTCCCTCTGACAGAGCTCCATTAACCATGGAAACAATACCAGGACGACAGGTCCCTGCGTCCCCCTCTGCTACATAACCCACTTCCAGATAAAATCCATTGGCATTCGGTGCCAGCAGCGAGGCCCTAACAGTCAACACAACAGTCAGACATTGCTCTTGGAGGCGGAAAAGACATGGCTGCATTTCTAAGAGTCATTCTCAGACTGGACTCACGGTAGAAGAAAGTGAGAACTCAGTAAAGACAGACAAAAGAATTTGCTGGAAACAGGATGGATGCTGTGTTCAGCCAGAGCCCACTGTGCCTAATAGAAAAGAAAAAACATTTTCCTTCTGTGTATCACATATTTTCTCCCTTAAAACAAAGAGTTCCATAAAACAGGGCTTTTTCCCTGAGCAGCCAATTCCCTTCCAGAGCCCACAGGCCTGTTTCAGATTTAGAGGAAACTCATGCCATAGCTCCTCCTGGGGCCTCTGTGGCAGGGCTCTACTGATGCAGAATGAAGACAAAGACATTAATGTGACAACCAGCCTGCCCAGGGGACAGCTCAGAAATTGTCTAGATGGGGGTAGGGAGTTAAAGGAGGTAGCACATAAAAAAATGTGTCTGCGTCACACCAAGATGCTGGTTTGTACCACTTATCATTCTTAGTTGCATGAGAAAAATGTGATTCGGAACTGGCTGAAGGAAGGATGTGAGAACAGATGAAAACCCTTATTGAAAAATTATCAGCGGCTTCAAATCTTAGGTCTGCGAGATTGTTCCACTGTGCACCGCTCACCTTTTCTGAGATGGATGCTTGTCCACAGAAGAAGGAAGTACATCCTTTGAAATGGCTCTGCCTCTCTAGGGATAGCAGTTCAGCACTGCAGGACACACATGTGACAGCACTGACCTTCCCTGGAGAGATGGCTGTAGGATTCTGTGAGATTTTCCCCTGGTGTCTGAGCTATTCCTAGGTGGGGTAACCAAGAAGGGTCACATGACTGGTCCATACCTAGTGTGGCAGGCAGTCTTTATGCATCATGATGGAATTGAGCATGGTAACCAAGTGTAATGGTACCTCTGAATCCAGAATGTTCTCTGCTTAAGTTGGCCTGTGTGTTAGAAGTTGAACAGCTACTGGGGCTTGTGGTGAATAGCGCCCAGAGGCTCATATATTTGCATGCTTAGTCCCTAGTTGGTGAACTGTTTGAGATGATTAGAGGATTAGGAGGTCTGACTTTATTGGAGAAGTGTGTCCCTGGGGTGGGCTTTTCGAATAACTATGCCAGGCCCAGTATCTGTTTCCCTGTCTCTCCTTAATTAGTGATTCACTGGGGAGGACCCAGTCCACTGTTAGTGATGTTGTCCTGGAGTGCTGATGCTGGGTTCTACAAGAACAATCCACAAGGAGCAAGCTAGTAAGCAACACAGTCCATGGCCTCTGAGTCAGCTCCTGCCTCCAAGTTCCTGCCCTGTTTGAGTTCTTACCTTGGCTTTCATCAAAGAACCATGATTCAGAATATATAAACCAAATAAACCCCTTCCCCCTAAGTTGCTTTGGGGCATATTGTTTCATCACAGACATATTAAACTTAGCTAAAATATATCCCTTTTATATATATAAAATATAATATTATACATTATATAAAATATATAATAGATTTAAATAAACACACACACACACATCCCCATTGACATAGTTTGACTCAATTTCTCAGCTTTGCTCTGGTTGGAGTAGCCGTTCACTCATACAAATATTCTGCTTTTCATTAAAAGCACAGTATCAGTCAGTTCCTGAGCTGTGGCTGAGCTATGACTTCTGATAGGTTGGGAAAGTCACTGAATTTTCTGCTTACATACATCTATATGAATTTTATTGGATGTTACTCTGTCATAAATTGATGAGTAGCCATGCATACAAATAATACATGTGTGATACTGCGCACCTATCTGTCTCTACCTCATAACACGCTCACTGGAGTGGGATGAGGCTTGGAAGCCAAGGGAGTGCGCAATCATGTGCTATACCTCCCTTTTCCCTTCAGGAAACATAACTCCTAGAAAGGCTTTTCCCTGAAGCAGGCTGTAAATCCTCATATAGGAAGGGCGCCCCCTAAGCCTGAAGGAAAGAAATGTCCATGCTTCTACACACCAAAGGAGTATACAGAAACAGGACTGCTAAGCTGTCTCACCCAGATCATTCCTTTGCTGTGTTCTTCCAAGACTGTCCACTCTTTATCAAACTTAGTTTAAGAACTCATAGGTTAAACAAGGCTGGTCGTGCACGCTATGATCCCAACTCTCTGTGAGGCTGAGGCAAAAGGAATTCTATTACACAGTTCTATTTGGTATATAATGAAAATCTGGAGCCAGATATTGGGGAAAGCTGGAATATCAGAGAGATGAAACAGACCACAGTCACTTCTCGCCCAGCCAACAACTCAGGCCTGTCTCCATGAAATCTCTGATTCCAGCTTCTCTGTCCTTGGTCCACCTAGGATAAGTCCAGGAAAGCTGAAAAACCTCCCTTCTCTCCCTCTATCTACTTAACTCTTAACTTCCTCTTTCCACATTTCTGAAGCTAGGTGTGGGTCACCTTCCTAGTTTGGCTTGTGGTGACTCCCCTGATGCTCCAACTAATTTTACTAAATATATATCACCACAAAATTCACATTTCAAGGGACTATGTGGTCCTAGGGTCAACCCCAAGTACTACAAAAAAGTTTTACTAGTTAGGATCTCTGATGTTGTAATATGACCTAAAGCAATTTAGGGAAGAGAGAGTTTCCCTTGTCTAATAGTTCACAGGTCACACTCCATCACTGAGGGAAGTCAGAACAAAACTCAACACAGAAATACCAAGGCAGGAACTGAAGTAAAAGCCATGGAGTAATGCTGCTTCCATGACATTCCCGGACTGCCTTCAAATAAGCAAGGACCACTTGCCCAGGGGTGGCACCCACTCCCAGCCATAGGATGCTTTCTCTAACATCAATCATTAATAAAATAATAAAAAAGCACTATGACTTATCTAGAGACCATCTAATTTGTTTGTTGTTTTGTTTTGTTTTGCCATTAAGATTTCTCTTCCCCAATAATCACAATTTGTGTCAAATCCTAGCCAGCACAAAGGTCTGTTTATTTGAATCTTCATTTCCTTTTAGGCTCCCTAGAAACCCAGACCTTAGGGGGAAACATGTATTTGTGTTTCTGTTGTTAGTCTGTCTTTGATTACAGAGGGCTGGCTCTTCCATGGACTGGGGGTGGGGTGGCTCCTGCTTCTCTTTTGCAATTGCACATAAATAAAATCTTTGCATAGGATGGAGGCTGGACTGGGACTGTTTGGCCATCTTTGGTGTTTGTGTTAGGGCCCCAAATCTATATTTCTGGTAGTCAGTATAGTTCAAGTTGTTCCCCAGGTCTGTAGACACAGCCCTCCCAAGGTGGAAGCTTCTAGACAATCCTGACGGGGACTTAAGGTGGAGGACAACAGCATGGAAAACAAAGCAAAGCAGAATGCATCTCTGCTTGGAGCAGACCTTGTGGTTTTCTTGTCATGATTTTTTTTTTTAAATTAAAAAAAAATCTTCAAGACAAAAAGAAAAGGAACACTTAGGAGCTGGATATTGACTGAATTTAAATCCCAGCCGCATGACCCCCACCCGCATGTTTGCAGTGCCATGGCAACATGGCATTTCTTACGGGAACCACTAGTTATTCTGAGAAGGTGTTAGGCAGAGATCAGTGCCTCACTGGAGGCATTCTTCAGCTGCTGGAGGTTGCACTGTTGGCACAACACCCATATTGAATTCAGGATTCAGAGAGATTTTCAGATGATGAGACAGGCATGGTGAGTGGACAAAGTTCACAAACACTTCAAAGGCAGATGTGGAGAGAATGAGTGGAGACTATATTCAACTCCCACCAGCCAACTGTGTTCTCTTCTCTAAATGGCCACCATGGAATGATATGCTTAATTTATTAGTTGCTTATTACGATGTAAAAACCTTTCAAGTGGCAATAATAATAATTAACCTATTCCATGTATTTCCATATTACCTAATGTACAGCATAAATATTCTTTAAATAATAAACTTGAGATGTATTAAGTAATAAACTTGAAATGCATTAAATAATAAACTTGAAATAAAAAATACATAATGAATCTTGTTATAATTTATCAGTGGTTTCAAAAGCCACTATATAGTGACTCAAACTTTACAACCTAGCACTCAGAAGACTGAGTCAAGATGATCAAGAATTTGTGGCCACTGAGGGAATCTGACAAAATATTATCTCAAGAAACCAAAAAGTTAAAGTTAAGTAAAAAAAAAATGCATCATGGTTTGCAATAAAAGGAATCGATGAGTGTTATAGGGACAAGTAGCAGACACTCTGTCCAATATATTAAATAGACTCAGACATAAAATTTTGAGGACTAAGGAGTTGTATGTTGAGGGTTTTCAAGTTTATATAATAGAGAACAACATCCCAAATATGAAGTGAGATCAAATACAAAGCCATCAGTTTCCCAATGTCCTTGTAATGGCTTTCAATAGACCCCACTCTTCTGTCATAGAAAAGGCAGGGTGGGTTGTAACTCCATCCCTGGTATTGAAGAGCTAAGATCCTGATGCTATTACTTCCTGTCTGCGTTTAAGCTATCATTTTGATTAACATATATTTGTTTGGTAATCTTGATGTGTTAGACACTGAAGACAGAGTATACAGAGCTAGTCAGACCACCATTCTGAGTCTATGACTGACACTATAAACCAGTAGTAACAGTGAGCAGCCTTACTTCCCTCACAGGTATCTGGAAGACTACGTGAAGAAGTCCACAAAAGCATTCTAAAATGGTGATGACCTACACCATTACATGCTTTCACATTCTTCTACTTAGTTTACGTCTAATTTATCAAGGAGGTGAAAAAACCTGCTTCATTTAGGGTGGAGAGATGGTTCAGCTGTTCAGAGCACTGAGTGCTCTTGGAGAGGACTGGGGTTCAGTTCTTGGTCCTCTCATAGAAGTTCACATTTACAGGGCCCTTGTGTCCTCTACTGGCATCTGGGGGCCCTGCATGCATTTGCTGCACATTAAATCATGCAATTACACACATGTACACATAAAAATAATAAAAACAAAAATACACTTTAATATAGATTATTTCTTTTTAGTTGTATCCTTCCTTTGTTCTGGGAAGACTCCTGTGGGCTCACTGGATTTAAGGCAGGAAGGGCTGGTACTAATTCTAACATCTTCAGCATCCTGTACAATTAAAGTCTTTGGATGCAGCAATTCAACTCTTTTCTAAATAGGACATTCTTTCTTCAAATCTTATTCAGAGCCAAAAATGTATAGACAGATGCCACTTGGTTGCTCTGGCTGATGGAAAGGGCTGGTCCTCTGGAGTATTGTATTGGAACCCTAGGGAAGCCCAAGTCATGTTGAAAATCTCTCCATTTCTATGACTGAATGTGTAAGAGGTTAGACTTCCACCTTGGTTCCATTAGAGCTTCTTCAAACCTCACTTTTCTGTGCTGAGTAATGGAACTAATATCAGTACTATTCCATTGGGTGCTGTAGGAACTTTGTAACTTCACCCACAGGAAGTTCTTAGCACACAGCCTGAAAGGCACAGAACCAATTCACTAATTAGTATCAATCTTTTTTCTGCTTCAAATTCATCCATATGTGATAGGCATAATTACTTTCAGGAAATCATTGCATTCCTTATGTTCTTGCTCTGTTTCAAGCTTTATGATACATTGTGTTATAGCACAAATTTGTAACATACCTCTTTGTTATTTTATGCCAAGTAAATGACATATCACTTATCCTGTAATGGATGCATGACTGCAGGTATGTGTATGGATGGATGTCTCACTATATCTGCAGCCATAGTTACATCTATACAAATGTCATTGAGTTCCTCGGCCCCAACACACCCATCTGTCATCCCATCAACCTGCTCTCACATGGATTAGATCAAACAAGTATGTAAAGAGCATGGGACAAAGGCTAACTATGTGAAGTGTATGAGGATATGTGTGCTGATATGTTTTTGTCAATTTAAGGTAAGATAGAGTTGTCTGTGAAGAGGGAACGTCAGTTGAGATTATGCCCCCATTAGATTGTACTTCAGGCAAACCTACTGAGCTTTTTCTTGATTAAAGACTGATGTGGGAGGGCTCAGACAGTTGTGAGTGGTGCTACCCCTACCCAGTTGGTCTTGGCTTGTTTAAGAAAGCAGGCGAGGCAAGCCATGGGATGCAAGCCAGAAAGCAGCATTCCCCCATGGTCTCCGCTTCAGTGTCTGCCTCTACACTCCTGCCCTGACTTCTCAGGAATGGACTGTAACCTGTAATGTGAAATAAAACATTTATCACAGAAACAGAGACTGAACTAAAACAATATATATAGATATGACAGGCAAAATGCCTAAAAGAGAAAATACCCACAGCCCCAAGTACTGTGTGGTATGAAGACAGGATGAGCAGAAAGAACAAACATGTTAATCAGCAGAAAAGGATAGTAGCAGCATTTCTGAGGGTGGAGGCTTGAAGCAAAAGGGGAAGGGTCTATAACCCAGCTAGAGGATGGTGCCTGAAGATCATGGAGGAAGCCCGTGACTGTTACAGAAAGGGTCATGAGAGGTAAGACTGAGTTCAATAAGGACAACACCAGTTCACCAAAAGTTGCCTGAATTGAATTCTGGTATAGCTTAGAAAGAACTGGGCAGGATGATCAGGATGAGAAATAATGAGACATCTGCGCTGGGGGCTCTCCGCCCAGTACCCACATCCACATAGAGCTGACAGCATCTTTCTCCTACCTGTTCCTCCTGCTCCTTCTCCTCATGCTCCTCCCCCACTACTCCTTCCCATCCTCCTCTTCCCTCTGTTCCTCCTCCCACCTGCTCCCCCTCCCTCCTGAGCCTCCTGTATGGTCCTGTCACAGTGCACCAATGCCATTTAGTGAAAGCCGAGCAACGAGACTGTCCATTTGCCTGTCAATCCATCGGTCATTGCTACTGGCACATGCCACATTCAGTAAGTCACCATGGCAGCAATCTCTGCTTACAGATACTTAATTCTGTTCACTGTTGTCTGTTCCTGCAGCCAACTACCTAAAATAGGTTACTAGCACCTCTATGACTATCTCACCTACCATTTTCCACACCCCTTGGATTCCTCCAACCCATTCTTAACTCTGTCTTCAAAGGATTTTTCCAAAGATGTGCATGAGCTCATATCATGTTTCTCTTATCCCCAGGAAGTTCCAAGTCCTTACAATTGTCACAATATGTCCCCAACCTCTCCCTTTGGTGCCATTATTTCTCCTTCCATTCTAGTCATATAGGGTTTCTTTCATTTCCTTCACTGACTAGTATTCAAGCATGTGTTCCTCTCGCTAAAATCACTTTTCTCTCATATCACATCTGTCCTAACACCACACCACACCCACATTCACACACCCGCTGAATCGTCCTGTCTCACCTCAGTGGCCTGGTTAACACCCCCTGTTCCTGTAGGCTTTCAACTTAAAGTCAGCTGCCTGTGAGAAGCCTTTCTAAATGCTCACCTTTTGAGCCACAAGCTCTCCTAACCTTGGCACTTCCTTCTTCACAGCACAGATCGTTGCTCTCATTCAGGATTTGCATCTCACACTAGATCTGATAGTCCACCAGGCAAGGACCACGACTGCTCTGTATAACCTGTATAGCAATCAGAACTGACGAGAGCAGATGCTCAGCGAATATCTGTAAACCAAACAAGTCAGAGAATAAAAGAAGGACCCGGAGACTTTGGGGAAGCCTCACACATGGGACTGATAACTGTGAAGAGAGATAGAGCAGCCTGCCAATCAGGACTGATTCTGTTGGTCCAGCATCTAGGACAAAATGGCATTACAGATACAGCCAGATAGCTCTATTAGAAACATATTTTAAAATTTTAAGTACAAATGGATAGAAACATACAAGGATCATCCCCTCATGCTCCCTATACCCTTAAGATGAGTTCTGCACAACCAAAAAAAGTTTACCAAACCCAACTCTGCCCTTGAAACTTACACAACTCAGGGATTTTGTTGGCTTTTGTCCTTTAAATTATGACTTGTGCTGAATCATATTTTAATTTCAAACCTTTTCCCTTAAGATAAGTATTAAAAAAAGTGACTGGAAGAATAAATTACATTTTACAAAATAAACAGTAGGCACTGTAATTTCACAGCCTTGGACTTATGATTAATGTAGCTGAAGTAATAATAAAAAGTTAGCCTTCCAACTAAAAAAGTCCAGAGCATGATTGCAGCAATAGCCAGCAAGAAAAAAAAAATAGCACAGCTTAGACTTGATGAGTTGGCAAAACCCTAAAGACACAAAGTTGAGTAGAGAAGAAAGAGGCATGATGGATCTGGGAGGAAGCTGGGGGAGGGTAAATAGATCAAGATACAATCTATAGAATTCTCAAAGAATTAATAAAAATATCCTTAAAAGAAAGCCTAATATCAAATTCTGGAAGGAATGAGGGGCCAGGAAGGAACCCTTATGGTACTGAAGGAAATATAAATTAGTTCAGCCAGGTTGGAAATCAGTCTGATGATTCCTCAAAAAATAAACATAGAATAAACATGAGATTTATCTATGCCACTCAAGTAAGTGAACAGACTCACAGGAACTGGTGTTGGCAGACACCAGAGATACCGGAACATCAGTGTTTATTGCAGCAATATTCACAATATTCAAGTTATGGAATTAGCCCAAGTGTCTATCAAAAGATAGATAGATTAAAAAATGTGATACACATACACAGGAGTTTTATTTAGCTGTAAAGAATGGCATGATGTTTAATGCCATTTTGCAGGAAAATGGATGGAACTAGAAACATTAAAATAAACTAGACTTAGAAAGACAAATATTATTTTGTTCTTTTCACACACACATACACGCGCATACATACATACACGTGCACACATATATACACATACACACACATACACATGCACACATATACACACACATACACACACACACAAGACATGAAAGTACAAGTGTGAGTATATGAGAAAAGACAGAAGGAAAAGGGAGGAGGAAAGAAATGTGATGATCTGGTGGAGAGAATATGGCTGAATGAAAATGTCTTTATGAAACCCATCATATGTACCATAAATAGATATCGATAAAAATGAAGAGAATAAAAACACAAAATAAATAAATGGAAGGAAACTAAATAAAACAGAGCAAAGCTGTGTCCTGGGACACAGAATCTGCCACTGAGGATGCAACTGCTCTGCCATTTCCCTGTAGCTCCTTGAGAACTGAGTGTTTATGTGAACCTGGGTGCTATGCGTGAGAAAGCTGCCCAGGGCCATGTCTGCTCTTCACGCTTTCTGGCCGCAGAAACTCAAGCTACTCTGCTCCTGACTCCTGCACTGACTCTAAGAAGAACCCAAAAGGAATCTGTCCTCTCCTCCAGGTCATTAACATCAGGTGTCTGTCACAGTGAGGAGAAAGCCAACAGAATGGCTCTTATTACAGGGATTCCCCTCCTGTGATCATTTCCTCACGTTATCTCTTTCACCGAATCAAATCTATGAAGATCACAGCATTTTTTTTTTCTTATTGCAGCTGCGGTGCTTATAACATGGTACACATAGAGAACACAATTCTCTAGAAAACTACACAGAAAAACTTTTTGTGTGCAATGTATCACACTCTAGATAGCAGTTCTCAGCCTCTGACTTTCTGCTCACTGGCAATCTTTTGCTGGAGGTGCCATGTCTGTATCCCACTGCGTACATTACCTGTGCAAAGGTGCATTTCCCAGAGGACACCACTCTCTAAATCATTTCGCAGGAAGTGGAAGAGTGTCCAAGCATGAGGTCCCCCGCCTACCACACCATAGAGATGGCATAGGCTAGAGAGTAGAGAATAGACTGTTGGCGGCCAACGTTCCAGATTGTGATTGTGACTCTAGAGAATTCATTTGACCCCAAACCTCCAGCAATGATGGAGGATGAAAATCGGAGTCTAGGGCGAGCCAGCTACGGAGTTAGAAGTACTGGGCACATGAGAAGAGAAACAACAGACAGCCAAACATCTGGCCCTGACCTTTGTAGGATAGGGCCTGGGAAGGGCAAAGCCATGGTCCCAGGAGGGTGAGAGGAGGTAAGATCCTGAGCGCAGGGCTTCAACAACTCCGAAACCAACTATAAACCCCACAAAGACCCGGGGTCCGAGTTGCTGTACAGCCAGCTGTTAGGGCTTATTTGATGGTGGAGGAAATGAAGAGACTTCCGGTTACACCAGCCAGAGTTAAGGCACGATGCAACTCCCAGGCTAGCCTGGTGGGGCTGAGCGAACCGCAGACTAACTGGGCTGACCTAACTCATGCTTACTACCAGATGGCTAAATGTCCTTTGCTTCGAAACTTTGGTCCCCTGGCGGTAGCCACCAATCCACTTCAGAGGGGCTATAGTGAGTGCTCATATTCAAGGAGCATAATGGCTGAGGACCGCAGATGTTCCTTTTCATTGCCTCCATATGTAACTGGCATAGGCAAGTATTCCCTGCCACAGACGTTAACAGAGTTCCCCAAGGCTGAAATGGGGCCAGTTCGGAAGCCATGTAAGAATATGAAGGAAACTCAGATAACCCAGGAGCAGCTGGAAGACACCAAGCAGCCTCAGGAGTCAAAGATGCTGGTTCAGACTGAAAAATCCTTTCTAGAATGCCTTATCAAAAACCATAACCAATATAAGAAGAATCAAGAGAGACCGAGGAAGGGTTATGTCCAAGAATGTGGAGAGATAGAAAAAAGAAAGCATGTGACCTCAGGAATCATGAAGCAAACCACAGACCTTCAGTCCCAGGACAAAAAAAACCAGACTGATCTCCCACAGCAACTGTACATAGTGACTGGGAAAAGGGCATCACCAGAGAGAAGCCTGAGTGAGCAGGAAGTCCTACCCATGGTGCAGGTAGAAGAGACAAGGCCAAAATCAGTTCAGGAGAAGAGTCAGGCCTGCGAGTTGTCACCAAAAGAGAGCAGTGAGCCTAAGAACTACCCGTCCATCAACAGAGAGAACCAGCAGCTATGGAGGAAATTAGAGCAGCTTGCTCAAGATTATTACAGAGTGGAAGAGACCAGGAAGCAGCTACTGAGACACAAACAGGAGCTCAAGTACCAGCGATGGGACTCTGTGATCCGTGGGACATCAATAACGCTGGCAGAGCGCGAGCATAAGCAACGATGCCCCAAAGAACCCGATGTGCCCAAGACACCACTGGTATACCCCACTGTAAGAATCAGTCTGAAGTAATCTCCGTAATACCACATGCAGTAATAAGAAAAGAGGAACCCGTTTTATATCCGAGCAAGCAAGACATAATACATCTGCCTCCTGGGAATTGCACAACCAACCTGGACTGGAAAACCTTGACTCTAGAAATGAGAGCCCATCCCATTCCATTGCCCACATTTCTGAAAAAAAAACCTCCTTTTTTCTTTTTTCCTTCCATCTCAAGAGATCAGAGCACAGCCAGTAAAAGAGCAAGAAAGAGGAGCTGGGGCAGCTATGAGCTGGTATTCAACACTAAGTGAAGCAAACAAAACTGTTACAAGAGCCCACAGAGTCGTAGAACTCAAGATCTCAGACTTCTGAGGGTGGTCTGCTGAAGTCCTACTTGGGTCTGGTTCAGAAAGGAACTCAGATTCCCAGTGGATCCTGGAAAGGAATCTCAGATGCAAATGGCCTCACTGTTGTCACTTTTTCTAGCTGTGCAAAGGGAGTGAGTCACTGGGAAGCAGCCAGGGCCTGGTGGGTTGCCCTAGGCTGCAATGAACAGTCTGAAGTGGGGACTTTGGGTCCTGTGGGTGTTGAAATGCTCATGAGAAATAAGTGAGGGGTAGAGATGCTACAAGACAAATGGTACAGCTGGAGACACAAACATAAAGGACATACGCTGCCTCAGTCCCCTGAGTCACCAGTGAGTCAGCATCTGTGAGCAGGATACACAGCCTTCGACTGTATTTTGGAAAAGGGCAATGAGATAAATTGCCAGACGCTCTCTGTGTTCTCTTCTGCCATCGGTAACAGAAAGAACAATCAAAACCAATAACAATTACACAGAGACCAAACTTCCCTGTTAATTAAAAGCTGTGTAATGTACATCATGGCCAATTTTTCAATCACCAGGAGCTATAATTGGCCCCAGTAAGAGACAGCTTCAAGCCTAAGACAATGCAGGGCCTGACCTACAGATCATAGTTTACATTCTGGTTCTCCCATGCACAAATATACTGTATGTGAAGGTCATGTTTCCTCTTTAATACACCTTGAGAAAGCTGCATTTATCCCAGATACAGGAACACATGTTGGCTAGCAGGGAACATGCCATATTCAGTGTTCAGGAAGAGACAATAACAACAGCAGTAAGAGTTAAAAAAAATGGTCATGCTATGTATTTCTCTCTGCTCTGATTGCTGAAGTTAAAGTGTTAGGCATAAGCCTCCTTCCTGTTCTGGAAGTGACTTATTCTGTGAAAGATGCAAAGGGAGGAAGAAGAAGAGATTCTTCAAGGATATTACGGGGGAAAAAATCATGGTGTTTTGACGCTAACACCCACGAGACAATGAGAGATGGAAGCAGAGCAAATTCATAGCCTGTTCCAGCAAAGGAGCAGGCACTGTGGAGCAAGACAGTCTGAGAGAGCTCATAATGAGGTGAGGATGGCAGCTGGGAACACCCACTATTGATTCATGTGTCGCAACTGAATTTCCTCTGACCTCTATTTCTCCTGTAAGTAGGTCACCAACATATTCTTAAAGGCCCTTGATATGCGTAGACCTTTAACTCAAGACCTCTACATATCTAAACGTCTAAACTGCATATCTGAGTCCAGAGTCTTATCTAGGAAGGAGAAAAATGTTTTTATTCTTTAATCCCTTCCTTTCCTCTCTCATTGCTTCGTTCTTTCCTTCTATTCCTAGTCTTTGTAGAATAATTGTCTTAGAGGACCCAAGAGGAAATTGTAAAAAGCTTTGTCAAGGAGGAAGAGAGAGAAGGCTGGGGAGATGGATCAGTGGGTGATGTGCTTGCTTGATAGGCATGAGGAATTGAGCTCACCACCCACCTCAGCACCTGTGTTAAAAATACCACATATAGAAGCCATAGGTCTGCAATTGCAGCCTTGGAGAAGCCAAGGCAGGAGAATCCTCGGGGTTGACACCAATAAGTATGGTGGAGTTGTCGAGTTCTAGGTTTAGTGAGAGTCTCCATCAAAAGATAAGTTAGACAGCATGTGATGATTTGTTCTAATTGTCAGTTTGACACAATCTAGGGAGTCTCAATAGGTAATTATCTGAATCCCATTAGCATGCTTTTGGAAATTGTTCTAATTATTTTAATTGAAGTAGGAAGACCTGCCCACTGTGGGTAGCACCATTCTCTAGGCAAAAGATCCTGAACTGGGCAGGAGTAGAGAAAGCAAGTTGCCCTTGACTGTGAATGTTTGGCTGGAGCCAAACTGTGTCTTATTAAGCCAAAGTGAAGAAGAATACTCTTAGATTAAAAATTATCCCAATGATTCTTACAAGGACTCAGCAGATTGCAACCTGCAAGTCACACTGAGCCTATTGCCTTCTCTGGTAAGTAAAGCTGGATTTCCCTATGGTCAAGGCTGATTCACACTACAGTCTATCTGACTAGTCATGATGATCACACGGCCCATATAGCCTAGGACTGACTGCCTTGTTCTTTACAGAAAAGTGGTGGTGGCTTCAAACTGAGCTGCTACTTTTCGAACCATGCATCAGATCTGAGCAGTTGCAGGCCAGTAATTCACCAGATGTCTAAAAGTGACCAAATGATGTTATAACACCATCTTTCCTGCTTCAACTGGTGAACTCATAGACCAATTACCTTGCTGTAGCTGGACTCTCATCCTACCTGCTTTGGAATAAAGAGTGGTAAGAAGATCCCTGGACCAGACTTTCTTTTCAAATTGCCAGGATAGAGGTACTTGGGCAACAGAATTGTTATTGCTAAATGATTCAAACAGGCTCTGTAGCTACTGGCTCCAACCCAAATATGAGCAGTTATAATTAACAAGAATGCACTTAAAAGACAATTTGAAATGTGCTAATGCTCTCGGCATATTACAGTCAAGTTGCAGACCCACGTGATGTCCTCTTTTCTCAACCTGCAATGTCTGTCCAAATAGAGAAACACCCTATGAGCATTTAAAAATAATGTTATCGATCAAACTGCTGGAAAGCTAGGTTTTCTTTCTCATTATTTTCACATAAGTACTTTTTTTTTTGCTAGCATAGTACATTTTTCCCCCTTGGGCTGAAACCTTGGTTAACAAAATGTCTTTGCTCCACGTTAATACACTTTATAAATTGTTTGCCTACATTTTCCAAGTGTTTTTTTCATTGAAATATGTTAATTTTATCACTTATAATAATATTTTTGCATGTTTTTTGAATCACTCTTATTTTGCTTATTTATTGGAAGATCAGTTCATGTGTATGGATTGTAGCTCCATGTCTCTACTCCTCATCTTATGCAGAAAACATAAGGACATTAGATTGCATTTGGTATTCACATATGCCCAAAGCTTTGTATTTTGTCTTCTTTAGGTTTCTCATGTTTGAACTTAAGAACCACCTGCTTTAACTGACCCTGGGATTCACACTGGAAGTTACCTTGCTGAAGCTAGGAGTAAGATTTACATCTAAATGACTATCTCTTGGGTAGAGGGGAGGAATGTAGTCACCTCTCAAGGACCTGTGGAGGACCGATACCAAGATCCCAGTGCATATCAAAAGCTGTACATGCTCACACCTCCTAAAAACTGACACAGCTTGCACGTACCCTGTCATATACTAAAACCATCTCTAGACTGCTTATAATACAAAATACAGAGCAAAAACAGAGCCAATAGTTTTCAAGTATTAGTCAACACACCACGACAAGGAGGTGGCTGTGCTTATCAGGGACTCATTTTTCCCTCCTGGTTGGTTGAATCCACAAATACACATGCCATGAGCATGAACAGGGTGTGGGACAGCTATATTTGCAAACCTAACCTTAACATCCAGGAGAGCATCAGGAACCACATTCTCTTCAACAGCGTGACAGGAGCTAGAGTTTCTGGGTCTTTCCCTTTGGGTTGCTATGAAGCACTTACTTTATTTTCTAGTCTAGGTTTGCTGAGAAGGACTGCCACACACAATTGGCCTCTTTTTGAGAACCTTTTGTGTAAAAATTTTTTTATCCTGCATCAGTATTACCCACACTGAGTAGCATGTTGTTCATATAAATGTTTCTTAAATAGCTCAAATAAAGGCCTAAAATCTGTTCCACTGTCCACTCTAACCAAGATATCTCTAATAAATGAGATAATATCAAGCATTCACATATGCCCATCACATTAGAGTCTTGTAGGGTGAATTTTGCCTCTGTGGCTGGCAGAATACTCATGACAAGACTTTGTGATTGGCTTTGGGTTTTCTCCATCAGCTCAGAGAGGGTAATTTATCAAGGGCCATCATACCATGATAGTCTCTTCACCACTTTAGGACCTTCCTGAGGCCACATTTTCCTCTGGTGATGATGTGTTGGCTGGCTGAATGATGAGATTAAACCTGGACTGGGAGTCAGAGCCCCAGACCTCAGTTTAACACAAACCTGCTAGTTGACTGTGGTAGGCATCAGCTCCCTCTGGGATTTAACTGTCTCACTTGTGACCAGCCTCAATATTCTCTAACAACTAGAAATGCTGTTGAGAAAGAATAGCCAGTTCACAGTAGACTCACCTGAAGGATGGAATGTTCACAGCTTGGAGTATAACACTGTCTATATCAAATCAAAGGAATGTTGCACTATTCACATTTTCAGATGGCTCAACGTAAGACTTTCTTAATTTGTACAGGGAACTAAAAGCTAACTGTATACACAGATTCTTTTGAAGAAATCAAATTTTTGAGACAGGCATATCAAAGAAGAGTATTTATCCTACCTTGTCTTAGTTAGATGCTAGTCTCTCTGTGTAGCCTAGACATGCCTAGAACTCAATAGGTATACTAAGCTATCCTTGAATGCATAGAAGCCTGCCTGCCTCTGTCTCCTGAGTGCTGTGATTAAAAGTATATGCCTCCACGCTTGGCAAGATCCAGCATTTTTGATACATCCTTTGCTTTTGCCCCATTGATTCTTCTTCCTCTGAGTGTTGTTCATTCCATGACAAAATTGGCAGGGTTAGTTCCCTCAGATCTTGACAGAGCTATGCTATATAATGAAAGAAGCAAAACCAATCTCTGATACTTCAAGGATGCTCTCATGCTATTGCTATTTAAATCTCCCTAGACACAATCTCTTTTCCCTTGACCCATACCTGAGATTATAGGGATAAAGTGATTTAGGATGGGCTGCAGTTAACAGATTAGCCATGTGACTAGAACATCGCGTTCTTTGATGGCCATCAGCCTGATGATCTAGGGTGGAAGTCAAGCTAAAAAATGAGGTCAGTTACATGACCTTGAGCTAATCAACTCAAGGTATAATGAATTTTGGTCTCAAAAGCTTGTTGATCTTCCTGGATAGTAAACACATAGGGAGGATATCTCTTGATTTGAGAAGGAGCCATGAAGCCTTGTTTATAGAACACACTTGCGTATACTTTAAATTGTCCTGGTCTATGTGTCTTGGAAGTTGGCTGGGCCTGATTTGTAGCCTTTAAAATTAAAATAGGATGTTGTGGAATATTGTTTTAGGGTGTGTTATATTTGTTTATGCTGTGGAACAGTTGTTCTAATGATGCAAAGATGTGCTGCATTTGCTTGTCTAAAACAACTGACTGGTCTAATAAAGAGCTGAACAGCCAATATCAAGGCAGGAGAGAGAAGTAGGTGTGGCTGGTAGGCAGGGAGAATAAATAGAAGGAGAAATCTTGGAGGAAAGGGAGAAAGAAGGAGGAGAAAGAGAACAAGGAGAGTAGGACACTAGGGATTAGCCACCCAGCCACACAGCCACACAGCCACACAGCCACACAGCCACACAGCCAC
>PVIH01004396.1:0-46531 GCA_004025045.1 Sigmodon hispidus
AAACATCCTGGACTGACTCTTCGGATCCCACTCCACCTAGTGGAACACCTGACTGACTCTTGAGGGAGGGGGGACAAAACTGGATCTGCCAGGAGTAGAGACTCAACTAAGCAATATTGGGTTATTGGGTTATTGGGACCATGGGACTGTCTGCTGCCTGCCCAGGGAGGGGATGGGGAGTTGTGGTGAAGAAAAATGAACTGATGTGGAGGAAGGGGGAAGGACATTGAATAAGGATACACAGGGTTAGGGTTAGGGCTAGGGTTAGGGTTAGGGTTAGTATTTTTATGTGTAGCAAACTTATTTACATTATCACCCTTGATAAGTCATGTTTATGATTTTTATCTTCTTTATAAATATTGTTAACTTTTCAGCATTTTAAATTCATTTTACTTTTTTGATAAATACAAAATAAATAAAGAAGAAAAAAAGAAAAAAAAAGAACACAAAAAAAAAGAAAATGTTTAAGGTCTAAAAGGATACTATTTAGTCTGGTAATACCAGTTATGATAGAAAGTGGTTTAGATATAATACTTTGGACTCACCAAATATAAATGGACTGGACATAATGAATGTAAATCTTTCCTGGTAATTGTTCTTATTTTATATATCTTTACTGTGTTAGTGTTAAGACCTTTGCTTTTGAGTGGAGCCAACAACTAGTTGATAGAAATTAGGCACAGAGAGTACAGAGGAGTGAGATGGATAAAGAGACACAGGAAGAAGTAGGGAGGGACTTGGAATTTCACAGTATTTTTGGTTTGGGACAACTAGAGAGATGCTCTCTTACAAGGTCTCTGGCTCAGAAAGGAAGGTCAATTGATTGCTTCTCAACTTCTATGAGCTAGCATGTTTTTACCCCATTTGACTTCCTACTCTTTATTGTAAACAGAATGATAGAAACATAGTTAAAAACTACATGATATGACAGAAGCAGAGCTGGTAACGAAGGATCAAAAATTCTGTCAGGCCATGGCCTGAATGGGTTGGGTGTTAGTACTTGATGTGTGAAAGAATTCATCAGCAGGCTGCCAAGAGAGCCATATTAGGTTTATTAAGGAACAGGTTGGGGGAGGGGAAAGAAAGGATTTTGGGATGTAGTGGGACAAAGAAGAAGAGAAAAGAGTCTCCCTTTTTAGTTCTGAACCCCAGTTTTTGATTGGGTTATTTAAGGTTTTGTGCTCTAGATTCTTGAGTTCTTTATACATCTTAGAGATCAATCCTCTATCACTTGTAGGGTTGGTTAAAATCTTTTTCTGTTCTGTAGGCTGTCATTTAGTCCTATTGACAGTGTCCTTGGCTTTACAGAAGCTTCTAAACTTCAGGAGATCGCACATATTGATTGTTGATCTTAGTGTCTGTGCCACTGGTGTCATATTTAGGAAGTGGTTGCCTGTGCCAATTTGTAGAAGTGTGTTTTCCACTTTATTTTCTATCAAGTTCAAAGTGGCTGGGTTTATGTTGAGGTCTATGATCCACTGGGATTTGAGTTTTGTGCAGGGAGACAGGCTTGGATCTACTTGTATTTTTCTACGCACTTCCATCCAGCTATGCCAATACCATTTGTTAAAGATACTATCTTTTTTCCATTGAATATTTTGGGCCTCTTTGTTGAATATCAGGTGTTCATAGGTTTTTGGGTTAATGTCTGGATCCTCAATTCTATTCCATTGATCCACAGGTCTTTTTTTATGCCAGTACCAGGTTGTTTTTATTACTGTAGCTCTATAGTATAACTTGAAGTCAGTAATGGTGATGCCTCATAAGGTCTTTTGTTGAGCAAAATTGTTTTGGTAATCCTGGCTTTCCTGTTATTCTAAATGAAATTGAACATTGTTCTTTCAAAGTCCCTAAAATATTGTGTTGGGATTTTGATCTGCAGTGCATTGAATCTGTAGATTGCCTTGGGTAGAATTGCCATTTTTTCTATGTTGATGCTACATATCCAGGAACATTAAGAGCTTTCCATTGTCTGATATTTTCTTCAATTTCTTTCTTCAGTGATTTAAAATTTTTGTCAAATACAACTATTACTTCTTTGGTTATAGTTACCCCAAGGTCTTTAATACTATTTGGAGCTATTATAAAGCGTGATGTTTCCTTTATTTATTTTTCAGCCCTTTTATCTTTAGTGTATAGGAGGGCTACTGATGTCTTTAAGTTAATTTTGTATCCTGCTACATTGCTGAAGGTGTTTATCAGCTGTAGAAGTTCCTTGGAAGAATTTTGTGGGCCACTTATGCATACAATCATATCATCTGCAAATAGCGATAGTTTCACTTCTTCTTTTCCAATTTGTATCCCCTTAATCTCCTTTCATTCCCTGATTGCTTAGCTAAAAATTTTGAGAAATTTATTGACTAGATAAGGGGAGACAGGACTTACTTGTCTAGTTCCTGATTTTAGTGGTTTTGCTTTGAGTTTTTCTCCATTAAGTTTGATGCTGGCTGTCGGCTTCTTGTAGATCACCTTTATTATATTGAGATATTGTCCCTATATTCCTGATCCCTCCAGAGCTTTTATCATAAAGGAATGTTTGATTTTGTCAAAGGCTTTTTCAGCATCTAAGGATTTGATCTTGTGGTTTTGTACGTTTACTTTGTTTAAATGATGGATGATGTTTACAGTTTTTCGTATGTTAAACGAACTCTGAATTAATGGGATGAAGCCTACTTGGTTGTGGTGGATGATATTTTTTATATATTGTTGTATACAGTTTGCCAAAATTTTGTTTAGAATATTAGCATCAGTATTCATAAGGGAATTTTCAGCAGAAGAATTACGAATGGGTGAAAGGCACTTGAAAAAGTGTTCCTCATCTTTAGCCTTCAGAGAAATGCAAATCAAAACAACTTTGAGATACCACCTGACTCCTGTCAGACTGGCTAAGATAAAAGGCACAGATGACAGCCTATGTGGAAAGGATGGGGAGCAAGGGGAACACTCCTCCATTGTTGGCGGGAGTGTAAACTTGTTCAGCCACTTTGGAATGCAGTATGGCGGTTTCTCAGAAAATTGAGAATCAATCTCCCCAAGAATCAAGCAATACCACTTCTGGGTATATACCCTAATGATGCACATTCACACTCCAAAGGCCTTAGCTCAACTATGTTCATAGCAACATTATTCTTAATAGTAAGAATCTGAAAACAACCTAGATGCCCCTCAACTAAAGAATGGCTTAACAATCTATGATATATTTACACAATGGAGTACTACTCAGCATTGAGAAACAATGATATCCTAAAACTTGCAGGCAAAGTGGATTTGGAGAATATCCTCCTGAGTGAGGTATCACAAACCCAGAAAGATAAGCAAGGGATGCACTCATTCATTAGTGGACCCTAAACAAACAAACAAACAAGCAAGAAACAAAGCATGCTCAAGCTGCAAACCACAACCACTGAACAGCTTGGGATCAGAAACACCCTGCACTGACTCCTTGGATCCCACTCACCCAAGAGGAACACCTGACTCACTCTTGAGGGAGGGGGAAGAAAACTGGATCTGCCAGGAGTGAAGACTGAGCTAAGCAATATTGGGGCAGTAGGACCATGGGACTGACCAGGGATGGGATGGGGATTTGTGGAGAAGAAAGAATGACCTGATGTGGTAGGAGGGGGAAGGGACCTTGAATAAGGATATACACGGTTAGAAAGTGTGACTTCTTTGTTAATAATAATAAATAATAATAATAATAATAAAAAGAAATCCTTGAGCAGTGCTTAATTCATAATTTTTGAGACATAAGTCTTCATCTTAACTGTTTTGTGTTGATTCCAAACACTACAACACAAGTCAATATAAAAATTATTTTTTGAATTTAATATCTGTGAAGAGTATACATTGAGGCTTTTTTAATACCGTATTTACTGAGTATAATGTAAAGCAATAGATATATATCCTTTTATTATGTTAAATTATACTTGAAATTACTAAGAAAATGTAGACTACATGTTCTTTTATACTATTATATATATTTGGTAACTACACTTTGTTATGTTATTGTTAATGAGTAAGAAAAATTAACTTTAAGAAATTATATGTAATATTTACCTCAGAAAAATAATTTTAATTTTTATTTACAATTGAAATTTAAATGTAAAAACTTTAATTCTGACCAAAGCTACATAGTCAAAAATTGAACATAATATAATTCCATGTAGTCTGACTCCAGAGCAGATAGTTATTGTAATTTAACTAAACTCTTCAAATTAAAGTACAAAGATTGTTGACTATGAAAAAGCAGAAAGAAAAGTATAGAAGTTTCTTGTCCTTAAGATTTATTTATGTATCTAGTAAAGTCTGCCTGAAAATCTAAAGACAGAGTCAGCCATATATAAAAAAATAAAAAAAGAGTGTCCCACATGGTTGGGGCTTTTAAAGGTAGACGTGCCTTAAAGATAAATGTCAGAGGCTCTTCGGAGCCCCTACAAGGTTGACGCATGGCCACAGCAAAGCAACACCAACTGTGTGAGGCTGTGGGGAAACAGATGGCAGTTAAGCACAAGTAGATTCAGGTGCAGCTACTAAGTTGATTGAACAGCACATTCATTGCTCTCTGTTTTATAGTTAAGATATAAGCAGCTGCTTTAAGTTATCGCCATGTTTATTTTTCTGTTATGATGGACTGTGCCTTTGAACTGGGAACCAGAATAAACACTTTCTTCCTTAAATTAATTTTGTATGGTTTGTTTTATTCACAGCAGCATGAAAAGAAATGAAGACACATTAGTAAATCAGAAAAAATATTATGTGAGGTGGATAAATCTGATAGTTAATAAAACATTAACAATAGTTTTCTTTGTATTTGTTGAGAACATAAAAGAACACTGTAGTTTTTAATGTCAAGAATTCTAGCTAACAACAAACATGACTACATATGAGAATATAAAAATTGTCTTGTTAACTGAAGTCTATATAATAAAAATAATTAGCTGGCTTGATTACATATTACTATTTATGTTGACACTGCCAGATAATTATTTGCAATTCTATATTTTGTATGTTCATATGTAGAGTAGCCTTACTTCACCCCAGTATGATAGCCATGAGTATAATGATGGGAGATAAACTGTGTGCAAGAAAACCTTTTTATATTATACAGTCTTCTACCACATCCTAAGCTATGTAGGGTAGACCATTTCTTTCTTTATATCTTCCTATGTCCTCTCTGTTTGTCCATTGAGGTGCTTCTAAATATTTTGTTTATTTTATTTTTTAGTGTATATGTCACTGATGAATATAAAGATCCTAGTTGCTTAACTCTGCATCTTGTAAAATAAGTCATATCTTGGGTCTTGTAATATAAAGACCAATGAGAATATTTTCTACTGGAATTGATAAATATTTCAACATATAGGAAGAACTATGTTTTCAAGTACAGTGTAGGTGCCTATGTGGTTCAGTAAAGCAGACATTACCAGATTCTGAGGTTTAAAAGTTGTGAATATGAGATAAAGTCATTTTGTGAGTGAAACTAGTCAACTGATGTGAACAGATGATTCACAACTCAGGCTGAAGCTAAGATGCTTGGCCTAAATCTCTATTCGAAATAAGGCAATTGAAATTAAGCCATAGAACTGTATAAAAATGACAAATTAAAAAAGAATAACTTATAAATGTTGCATAGCACATGAAAATTCAAGGCAGCTGTTTAAATCAAAAGGATCCATGTTGAGGAATAACATGGATTCCTTAATTAGGAAGATTGTTTTTTCACTCACTGCAGTATTGAACTATTGAGACAGATTTCATAAATTCTCTCTTCTCTGGAAATTTGTCTTCCCTTTAAAAAGTAGTTATTGAGAGAGATTTTTCTTGCCTGAAACGCATCTCATTGCTTTCTTTTCATTATAACTTTTTTCTTTTTCTGTACTGTGCCAGAATGTAGACAGTTCAATGTATTGCTCTGCCTACTAGAGCTAATTTTTCAATTTACATAAATAAATAACCTGCCAAAACTAATTACTTCTCTTCAAATTCTAAATACATTATTTCTCCTCTTTTTCCAGTCTGTCTTAGTTTAATTATTTTCACATCAGTTGTCATTTTATGAGCTGGTTTAGACTAAAAAGGCATAATCGGATGTGTCTTACTGTTTTAATTTGACTAATTAAGATTGCTGCTTTTGTCTGGTTGTCTGGAGATATCTATTTATAGCCTTTTCATAGTTAGGGGGTATGAGGGAACACAAACAGTGAATAACTAAAAGGAAGCATATGCATTTAGTTACATTTACATGTTAAATGGCCATTATGTCCATTTTTCTCATCTGTACGAAATTATTTTTCATTTGTCTCAAAAACTAGAGAGGTTTAGGAAAATAGGTCATATCTTCTTCAACATTATGGTGAATTTTTAAAATAGAGAATAGCTTAAATATTGCACCTGAAGTTTCTGCGTTGTCTTCATGGTTTGAATTGCAAAAATTGTGAACACAGAACATGATTGCTCCTAGAAAACAGATGGGTAGTTGAATAACCATGCAATTCACTGGGTGTAATTGCCTGGATGTGAGAAAGATTATATGGAAGCACCTGGGAAATACAGAGGAAGAAAGGGCAGGTGGGAGAGCACAGTCATCTTTGCATCCATAATGTAGTTTCTGTGGGTAAAGTACTTAAACTCATGTCTTCCTAAGTGGCTCCAGCTTGGAAGTATTAATATGCTGTCTTCCAAACTGATCTCAAAAATTATATACCATTTCTCAATTATCTTTACTACTTGATTGTGTAAAACTAGTAAGACCCCAGAGTTCTTAATAACAATAAGAAACTGAATAAAGTGGCTTCATCATTAATCCCAAACAAGTCAGGTTAGGCACCATCTGCCTATAACACTAACCTATTTATTACTTCTACTTTGTAATCCTCCAAAAGGGTAGATATTTCATTTTAATCAAAGGTTTTAAAAATTGATAATTACATTCAACCTTGTTTCCAAAATCAATAGAAAGTATGTTACTCTTTAGATGATATTTTTAAATTATAATAATACTTAATATAGAAGTTCATCAGAATGATTAATTAGATGGTTATCTTATATTCAATTTGTGAAACAATATTTTAACTAATTATATATGGGTGTTTGTCTTACATGCATCATTTCTTGTGTTATACATTTACAAATTAAGTTTTCCCTCTGTTCTTGTGAACAAATTAGAGCTCCTTCATTATATTAATTCTATTAGAGTAAAACATAAAGCATACCCTTTAAGATAATAAGATAATAAAGAAATTTTTAAATGCATTATAAAGAACCAGTAAGAACCCCAAGTATTATTATATGGGGCTACATGGCAACAAAATGTATAGTTGGTTTTTGTTTATTTTTCACTCATTGTGGGCCTGCCACCCAGCTCTCAAATAAATGCATGTAGACTTATCTTACTTATGAATATCCAGACTTAGTTTGGCTTGTTTCCAGCTAGATTTTCTAAATTCAAATTATTAATTTTACTATTTCCTTCTGGGGTCTTACTTTTCTCTGTTCTATATACCTCCCTTTCCTTCTGACTCCTTGGCTGGCAGTGTGTGTGAATGACTGGTCCCTGATGTCCTCCTTGCCTTCTCCTTTTCCCACGTCCCCTTTATTCTTTTCTTCTTTGTTTATTCTCTCTTCATGGAAACCCCAACTATCTTTTTCTCCTGGCTAGCTATTGGCCATTCAGCTCTTTATTAGAATAACCAGGTGTTTACCTTTACAGAGTTAAACAAATGCAACAGAAAAGCATGCAACACACCTTTGCATCATTAAACAAATTCCACAGCAAAAATGAATGTAATGCATCTTTAATTAATGTTTGACAACAAATTTTCTGTTCAGCAAAGGAAAAAACCAGCAGCGTTAAGTGACAACTCACAAAAAGAAAAAAAAAATCTTCAGTAGATATGTTTTAGACAAGGTCCTAATATACAGAATATACAAATCATTGCATATAATAAATACCAAATAGTCAAAGCTGTAATTAAACAATGGGGGAAATAAATTAAATAGTTTTCAATAATACATATGATGGTAAATAATTCAAACTACTCTGAGATACTAACTTACCCTAGTCAGAATGGCTATCACCAACTAATCTTACAAAGAAAGTTGGGAAGAATGTTGAGAGAAGGAACGCCTTGTTTAGTGCTTGAAGAGGTTCAGATTAATAGAGCCATTATGAAAATCAGTTTTGAGATTACTTCAAATATTAAAAATAGAACTATCATGTGGCTTATACTCATGAACTCTATACCCTACCATAAAAATAACTGAACTGCAGAGTTTATTGCTGCTTTATTCAGTATAAAAAATATTGGAGGCAACCTAGTTTTCCATCAATAGATGAATAGATAACAATGCTTTGATATATATATAATATGTATGTGTACATACATGTATATATATATATGGATACTAGTCAGTTATAATAAATGAATCTTTGAAAAAATGAATACACTTTAAATGAATAATCTTTAGTAAAGTCAACCAGTCTTAGAAAAAGAAAAAAAATCATGTCTTATATTTGTAATCAAGGCAATAATGTATGTACAAATTTATACATGTATGTAGACAAAGGTACATCTGGGTAAACTATTGCATGAAGAAAAGAAAACAAGAAGAGCTAAACATGGGAGATGAGATGAGGAAGAACTGTCTGACTTCATGTAATGGGCACAAGTTATGTAATAAGATATAATTGTTTTTTAGTTCTAATTATGTCATGGAATTTTTTTAATTTGGATGGGAGATAAATACATATAGTTGGTACAAAAATCATAAAAATTAATGTCAAATTTTTCAGATTTCATTAAAAATTATAAAAAGTTATAATATATATTATAACCATATAGAAGTTTAGTTGTATAGACTTCAGTTCATTAATTGTGGAATATAATATTTTACTTTTTTGGGAGTTTTTATAATCCAGTTTATAATATTAAAAATAATCTAGCAAACAATGTAAGCTTCCAGTTTTACACTGAAACTACTGTGGCAGTCAATAAAATAAGAAAAATGTAATAATAGTGCCTGTAAGATAGCTAGCATATGACATCCTTTCTTGGTATATTCTCATAAAGACCTCCAGGAAATATTAAAAGTATTGTTATTATTATTTTCATAGATTTACAGGGAGCTTCGTAAAACTCAATGTGATCAAATTCAGATTTTGTTAAGTATAGACCTAGGACCTGAGTTGACATGAACTCACATTGTCCAAGGCTGAGCTACTTCCTCCTTCAACAAACAGACTTCACTCCACATGCCATGGTGCTCAGTCTCTGGATAGAAACTGTTTTCAGAGCTACTTGAAAGTGTTAAGTGATCAGATACCATCCTCCTTGTGATCTCGAAGATGCAATGAAATCTCTGACATCTGTAATGTGTGTCTAGGTATGCGCAGCAAAGATCATAATTTTTTTCAGTTTTTCTTTCTTATTAATTGCTCTTATATGTCAAGGACTATGAAAGAGTCAAAGTAGAGACATGATTAAATCCTTTATATTTATTGTCTTGATGTTTCAAACTTTTTCCCTTTATTTTACAGAACTCTCAGTTATTGTCATTTTATGTGATATTTTGCATATAGCATTTTAAACCATCTTTCTTTTATTTTCCAATACAGTGATTGCTGCATTACAGCATATATACCACTTGCTTTATACCATGTGGTTACAAGTTATATAGCATCTATCTAGCTATGATGCTTGGTGTCACAAAGTAGTTAAAATAACATAAAGGGCTATCACTCTTCTCTCTCCTCTTTATTCCCTCTCCCTCCCAATAATAGAATAAAACTTTAAAAAATAATAAAATAAAATAACAGAAAGCTACAAATTTCCATCTCATATATTCATAATTTCATAGATGTGAAAGATACTCATCAGTTCACTATTAAGCAGAAAACTAGGAATATACAGTCACTTCAAAAAGTTAAAGAATCACACACCTACCTGAAGTAAAGAAATGTTAAAATAAGTGTATAGGCAGAATAAAGCTGTGTTTTCCATAATGAGCAGTGTAAGGAAAAGTAAGTGGGGATTTTACCATACAAAATTTATGTACCTGTCTACAATGAAAGTTGGATATGGCCGGCTCCTCTTTCAATGAAATGAGTGATAGTATCTCAAGAGAGTTCCATGGGAAGTTATACAGCAGGCCTTAACATCCTACTCTCACCTCAGTGTTCATCATACCCTACAGATTTGTACATTACCACATACAACATATACTTCACGTGCACTCATACGCACTTGAAAATACATGAATAAAAGCTGAAGAAGCAAAAAATGTTGATGTTTATATGTTAATAACAGATAGTTTTACAGGACAGACAAACAAAGTCAAAGGAAGTTGGTCATGTTCCTTTGTACATTTATTTGTTCATTATCAATTTGACAGAATACATAATCATCTGGGAGATAGCTTCTGTGAATATTTCTGTGATAGATTATCTTGATTCTGTTGATTGGAATGAGGAATTCCATCTCAATTATGTGAACTAATTGTTAGACCCTGTATCTTAGATTGAATAAAATGGGAAAGGTTATCTGAGCATTTGAGTTTATCTGTTTCTCTCTGCTTCTTGTGGGTGGGGCATAAATGCTGCTGTGAGATCACAACTGTGATGGCTGACCTGAATCTTGAGCTGTGAGGCAAAATAAGCTGTTTCTCCCTTCAGATGCTTTTGCCAGGGTACTTTGTTACAGTAACAGAAAAGAAATCAAAACACACAGGATTATAGAGCAGGTAGGTAAATGAAAGGTCACCTGATACTGTCTCATGAATAACAAGGATCCAAGGCTAATTTACAAGTCAGAATGTGCAGCTGACTTTGTGGATGACTAGGAAACGAGACATATTTAGATGACAATTTGCTATGATATACAATATAAGCAGAGTAAGTTCAAAAGAGTGATCCTTTGCTATTGATAAATTTCCAAAGCACATATATGATTTGGTGTTATATTTTTTTAGTTAACCTACTTCACACAATTGCTAATAAATATGCTAGGTGCATAGACTGATTAGTAGTCCATCATTATCTGCATTGTATTTTACTCTGTAATTTCAGCACGACTGAATCAAATCACTTATTATTATTGAAGTGTGGCTAATTGCATTTATTTGTGGGATACTGAGCACTGATGATACAGCTAATGTTTTCAATTGTCCTAACTCAATCCCCAGAAAGTCTTTTTTAAAATGTCTTTCAAGGAAGTCAAAATTTTGCCTCATTCCACCTCACTCTTCCTCTGAAGGTAAATTCAGAAGGATGTTTTGGATCAAATCAACTGTAATAGCATTCTTGCAGCATATTTTCTTCTCTAGGGACAGTGGCCAAAGGGGAGAATTCTCAACATGCACTTAAAGATGTAAATATTTCAATGCTTCTCCAGTTTGCAAACATTGCCTTAGTTAAAAAAGGGAAGTTCTTGGAAAATTCTGTTTCTCTCTGTGGTTTTTAGTGCACCATAGCATTATTTTTTAATTGCTTCCACTTCCAGAATGCCCCTAACCAATACAGTCTTCCACTTCAGAGTGTCCCTCAGCATATAAATGTCTCATGGACACATCCCAGCCATTCCACCCTGGACTACATGTTTGCATCTGCCCCATCAGAAAATGGAATAAACTGAAAAGGTATGAGAGGATGAAAAATTATAGATAGTAAACTGCAAGATAAGGCAAGGGCAAGGGCACTAAATGCAGCTTCCTCTGATACAAGTTGTAGGCTATGCACTTTGTCTCATACTTTTTTTTTATCAAGTAAGCGATTTTATCTTTTACAAGCTACACAACTTGCCTTTGAATAACATGTGGTATGAGTTACTTACTCTTGCTTTTGTAAAGAAAGACTTTATTGAACCTGTCATATTTAAAGATGTACTGTTATTGTTCACCTATTTTGAGTCTATGAGCAAGAAGTGTTTGCAAAATGAAGTTGTAGCTCTTTTTGAGGTAGTCAATCTTTAAAATTTCATACTGGCTTTTAGAAATCTGGCTATTGACTATATTTCTTAGATGAAATACTCACTTTAACTCATAATACACAGTTTTTACAATATCAGCAGGGCTTGGGAACTCTCTTTAAAGTTTCATAAGCTAGCAGTGTTAAATAGTCTCAGTCTTTAAAATTCTCAGTTTGTGTGATATAAATTTTGTAGATAATATTTTATACTAAGATCAGTCTTATTGGCCTCAGAAATTTCAAATATTATCATTATAATTTTTATAGTTTTCACTGTCCAATTAACATCATGTAAAATTATGTTTGTTTATAAATAGAAATGTTTTAAAAGTTGTAGTAGAAGTTTTAAGGTTGGATGGTTCCTAGAGAGATGAAATTGGTACACATGACAGGTTAAAGTTGCTGAATAGAAGTGGAGCAGATCTGAGCCTATGAGACAAATTATATACTTTGAGAATGACAGGCCCAGAAAAAGAATTTACAAAAGCCCTTCGGAGGCCAGAGATCATGGGCAAGTATGTAAGACACTGTGCTGAAAAATTGTCTTTACACTGCTACAAATTGGTTAGGCTCAAATGCTGTTTTTATGCCATGATTCCTTTGGAATAACAAAATATTTAACTTGTTAATGATATTGAAGGAACCCACAGCAGTAAGACTGGATATTTTTTTAAACTTGCATTTTCAAAGTGTTTGAATTTTTAAAAGACTGGAAGGTTTTTAAAGTTATTTTGTGGCTTACAATGTGATATTCAAAAGAAATTTTGAGAAGAAGAAAATAAATATTAGGATTTGATAGTGTTTGTGTATAAAGTTGAGAAGGGATTAGTTGTGGTGGTTAGTTTTTTTCTATCAACTTGTGCCAAACTAGAGTCACCTACCAAAAGGGATCCTTAACTGAAAAATGATAAAAGACATTTCCTTGGTTAATGATGAATGTGGAGGCCCTAGGCTACAGTGGGTGGCATAGACCCTGTAGATTTCTGAGATGTATAAGAAAGCAAGCTAAACAAATCATGAAGAGGAAGCCAGTAATCTGTTGTGGAATGGTCTTTCTGTACACTGTGATTATGTGTTAATAATCATACATTCTTGGTTAATAAATTAAGCATTTTGGCCTATAGCAAGATGACATATAGCCAGGCAGACATTTCTAGCAGAGATACAAAAGAGCAGAATCAGAGAACCTCTATCCAGCTGCCCAAGGAACAAGATGTGATTGTGTACTAGTAGGCCACTGTCCATGTGGCAATACATAGATGAATAGGAATGGGTTATTTGAGATATAATAGCCTGAGTCTTAGACCAGTTTGTAATTAATATAAGTCTCTCTGTGTTTATTTGGGACCAAGTGGCTGCAGGACACAAGAAAACTGCCAGCCTTTTTTGAGGGTGGACCTTTGTTCCGTTCTCACTTGAGTGTCTGCCATGACTAGCCTCAAGAATAAACTATGATTGAGATGTGGAGGCCAAATAATGCCTTTCCTCCTCAAGATGTTCAAAATAGTTTTTATTACACTAATAGAAAGTTAATTAAAACAAATATATTAGAGAAATATCCTGGAATGTAGAACTCTGTATTTTTGTTTGTAGTCTCCCTCTGGTGATTAATAATGGCATCAAAATCATGTGTGAATCATGTTTGTATTCGGGAACATGTGGATGATGGTATACTCTCCAAAAGCCAAAGACCACCCTATAAAATGCCAACAAGCAGACAAAAGAATCCCTCTGAGTTGTTGGATAGGGCTATGCAAGAGATTTCCCAAACCTACCTCTGTTGTTGTTACCATTGGTTATCACCCAAAGGTAGAAAGTAACTCCCTTTGCTGAAGGTGTCTAACAATCCCACTATTAACATCAGAAATAGAACCAAGAGGTCCCTATGCTGAAATTAATCTTAATGTCCCCTCTGTGAGGACTATCTTTTATGGTATCAAAAGGTACCATTCAAGAGTCCAGAAAACAGAAGCAATCAAGTACCTACCGAGTAAGGTTATTATGAACCACAATAATGACCAGCATGGCATTATTATCCTAAATGTACCTAGTGTATTAGTTAGCATGAATAATTTGGCAGCAACCAAAAACTTTCTAATCAGACTTAATTCCTACTAAACAACTTACATAGTATGCCTGGTCCTACAATCCTAGAAAACTATTCTTTATGAGTATAGTCATGGTTATTGGAGGAGAATCTACAATCACTAATTTACTAAACCAGTATAATCTCTGAAAAAAATCTACAACCATTTGTCCTTATATTCACATATAAATGTAGTCTCTACTCCTAATGATGAAGCCACTAGAGAAAACCATTACAAATCCAATGTTGTGGAATTGAGCCCCAAAAATATATATCTGCAAAATACTCTCACATCAAAACCACAGGTAACATTGTGAAGGGGTGGTGGTGATGGTGGTAGAAATATTCTAAGAGCAAGAGGAACAAGGTTTTGCTGTAAGGCTACATCTCCTAGTAATATCAGACTGTATACTGATAATATTCAGCCATCATGACTGTCTAATTGTAAGATGATCAAGGATGATATTAATGAGCATGTCAAACCAGATGGCCTAATGCTACACAAAGAACTATAAGCAAAGGAAGAAAGCAAATAGCAAGAAAGATGAACTTTCCAAGACAAGAGCACACTAGATGGTTGTCCTGCATCAAAGCACCATCTCTGAAAACACACAAGTAACTTACATGGACTGAATAGACTATACCTTTTATATCTTTGAAAACAGAAAAACCTCTTTAGTCATTTGAGTACTTCAGATGACTGACAAATTCTTTCTGCTGTTTACATCACTTATTTGACCTTTGTATTTGAAGGTTATTTTCTCTAACTGCACTTTGAATTGGTAGACTTTGTGTTATTATGTATGATTGCTCACATCTGACTTTTTTTTTTAGCATTTCTATATTCTGCTTCGTTGTCTATCCTCTTCATTCTGAAATAACTCACAGTTATTTACCAGCATTTTCTGAACATAATGTTACCTTTTGTTTTGGTTTCTTTCACATTTTTTCTTTATTTTCAGCAGTTTTTCAAAGTTGGTTTGAAGTTATATTGTCATCATAGTCTTTTCTCTTTAAAAAAACTGAGATACATGAACATAGATAATTATGCAGACTATATATTGTGAATTATATAGAAATTGTTTTTCAACAGATGGCTTAATTCACTTACTATGCTTATCTTCAGTTACATTTTTATTTTTCCCTGAAATAAAGTGTTCTTTAAAAATTTCAGTGTAAACAGTACATTTTCTTTGTCCATCCTTCTGTTGCTGGATTCCTATTTTGGTTCTCTAATTTAGTTATTGTGAACAGTGTTGCAAAAAGTGGTTGATGTGCCAGTATTCCTGGGATGTGTTGATTTGGGTTCCCATGGGGCTCTAAGTCCTGTTTCTAAGCAGCAGCTGTGTTTCTCAAAGTGTTTGTAAGCCTCCTGAGAGCAGACCTGGTCCTGGAGCTGAATTACCTTTTCCAGGTGAAAGACAGGAAGACCTCATCAACATACTGTCCTTGCTCATGGAGTGGAACAACTGATACATTTAAGAAAATGAGCAACTGATTAACAGGTCTGGATTCAGAACTTTGGATTATGTCGATCAGTTACTAGGTTCCTAATATATCCCTTTAAATCCTCTTGAGTACTGTTACCCTGTAATGACTTATGAAGAAAACTATAAAAATATTTTACAAAGTATATGGAATATGAATCTAATAGCAAAGTGAGAATACAACATGTTATATGGGAGTGTTTTTAAAATTATATTTTTGAACATTTTTTTATCAATGCTTTGGGCTTTATTCCTTGAATCATAGTACATAATGGCAGAAGAGAGAGCCTATAGCTACTATAATCAATATAGTATGTGAACATGCATGTGTTTTATCTGTAGAAGTAAGCCATAAAAGAACAAGGAGTGTCCTTAGGATATTTTCGGGGTTTTATTCTTTTTTTTAAAGTTTTTTTTTTCTATGCATCCCCTTGTTCTCCCTCCCTTCCTCGTTGAAATCTGTCCCAGTCTGCCTTCAGCCTCCCTCCTCCCCATTCCCCCATCCCCTCCCCGAAAAGGGAAAGAAATTTCAAGGTGGATCAGCTCAGCATACACTCCAGGCAAGTCTGATTTTCTCATCCTAATGTCAAGACTAGGTTAGGTGTTCCTCTGGAGGGCATGGGCTCCAAAGTGCCAGTCCATACACAAAAACACAGTTTGATTTCTCCCCTTGAGGCTCCACATACTGCCCATCTTAGTAGACAGTTGCCTATTGTTGGAGGGCCTACTTTCTTTTCTTGAAGGTTCTCAGTGGCTGTTCTTTATTCAGTGAGCTCTCCAGAGCTCCAGCCAGTCATCACTGTGGGAATTTTCCTCATAAGCCCTATTCCATTTCTCATATAGACTGTCCTCCCCTGCTCTCAGCTGGAACAGGAGTTCAGCCCAGTGCTCAACTATTTATCTCTACCTCTACCTCTATTCATTGTTGGATGTAAGTTCTTTGATGGCACTTGGGGAGGTGATTTATTTGATTATAGGGTAAGTCCTGTCTAGACAACACCTCTACTATTGGTTGGAGACATAGTCAGGGACATCCTGTAAGTTCTTGGAGGTTACCCTAGCTCCCTGTTTTTTTTCCAACCCCACATTAGCTTTTTCTGTTAAGATCCACATATCTTTTTTTTTCCTCCCTCCTTGTTGCTCTTCTCACTCAATCATTCCCTTATCTCATTATTAGTTCCTACACCTTCATGGTTGCAGCTCCTAATGCTCCCAATTTGCTAGGGAGATCTTCTCTCCATTTTCTCTTTCTAGGGGAAATCCCTGGATGTCTTTCTTAAGTTCCTTCTGATCCCAAGCTGATCAGGTGTTGTAGTTTGCAGCTCGGGTGTTCTTTGCTTTTTCCTAAGTCCACTAATGAGTGAGTACATCCTGTGCTTATCTTTCTGGGATTCTGATACCTCACTCAGTAGAATGTTCTCCAAATCCATCCATTTTCCTACAAATTTTAGGATGCTATTCTTTTTTCTGCAGAGTAGTACTCCATTGTGTAGATGTACTACAGTCTGTTAATGCATTCTTCAGTTGATGGACATCTAGGTTGTTTCCAGGTTTTTTCTATTACAAATAATGCTGCTATGAACATAATTGAGCTAATGTCACCATGCATCCTTTGAGTATATGTTCAATAGTGTTATTGGTGGGTCCTTGGGGAGATTGATTCCTGGTTTTTTGAGGAACTGCTATATTGCATTCCAGAGTGTCTGTACAAGTTTACAATCCCAACTATATTTTCCTCTTGGACTATCTGATATAATTAGAGCCAGAGATCATTGAAGGAATACCAAAAATCTTGAGACTATTATATTGAAGAGACAAAACCTGGAACCAAATCCCAATTCATTGAACTTACTTGGTATCTAATATCAAATGGAACTAAACTTTTTGAAAAACTCTTGACTAAACAACTTTCCAGTTGAGATTCACCTAGGGACATCAGTTGTGACTACAAGAAACAACACTACTCAGCTTCTTCTTTTTGTCAGATATGCAGCCCATAAATGAAAAAGAATAAAATAGTTAATTCCTATCTACATTATTCAACAACAATTGTAATAAATTTGTAGTCTGAAAACAATATTTATTAACTGTAACAGATTAAACAATAAACTACATATTATTACCTATGAGAATAATGAATAAGTATTTAATAAAATACAACAATGCTCAGTCTGGGCTTAAAAGAATTATCAGAAATTCTGAACATAAAGGTAAATATCTTTAAAGATCTGATAAATTAATATAAGAATTGTAACGAAGTGGTTATTAAAATTTTAATATGCCAGAAAAACATTTAATATTATTTAAAGTTAAAAAAATATGCATAAGTCCATGAAGATCCTTCTAGTGTGTACATAATGTCATATTCATAGGCAGATTGCCTGAAAGCAAGCCCTCTAAACTAATGTTTAACTTTACAAAGAAAGGTGGGGGCTGGGAGAGTTGGAAATACATTTAATGTTATATAAACTTTTATATTAAACTTTTGCTTCTGTGAGAAAACATTGAGATATTTTAATGTGATTTAAGTTCACCAACCCTACAAGTGATAGAGAACTGATCTCTAAGATATATAAAGAAATCAAGAATCTAGAGCCCAAAACCTTGAATAACCCAATCAAAAAATGGGTTCAGATCTAAAAAGGGAATTCTCAGCAGAAGAATTTCAAGTGGCTAAAAGACACTTGAAAAAGGACTCATCATCTTTAGTCATCAGAGAAATGCAAATCAAAACAACTTTGAGATACCACCTGACACCTGTCAGATTGGCTAAATAAAAGACACAGATGACAGCCTATGCTGGAGAGGATGTGGATCAAGGATGTGGATCACTCTTCCATTGTTGGTGGGAGTGTAAGCTTGTTCAGTCACTCTGGAATGCAGTATGGTGGTTTCTCAGAAAATTGAGAATCAATCTCCCCAAGGACCCAGCAATACCACTTCTGGATGTATACCCTAAAGATGCACAGTCACACTCCAAAGGCATTAGCTCAACTATGTTCATAGCAGAGTTATTTGTAATAGCAAGAACCTGGAAACAACCTAGATATCCCTCAACTGAAGAATGGATTAACAAACTGTGGTACATCTACACAATGGAGTACTACTCAGCAGTTAGAAAAAATGATATCCTAAAATTTGCAGGCAAATGGATGGATTTGGAGAATATCCTCCTGAGTGAGGTATCACAAATCCAGAAAGATAAGCAGGGGATATACTCACTCATTAGTGGACTCTAAACAAACAAACAAACAAACAAGAAAAAAGCAAAGCATGCCCAAGTTGCAAACCACAACCTCTGAACAGCTTGGGATCAGAAACACCTTGGACTGACACCTTAGATTCCACTCCTCCTAGAGGAACACCTGACTAAGTCTTGAATTTGGGGGGGAAAAAACTGGATCTGCCAGGTGTGGAGGCTGAACTAAGCAATATTGGGACAGTGGGACCTTGGGACCGCCTGCCGCTTGCCCTGGTGGCGGGGAGGGGGGGGGTTGTGGAGAAGAGAGAGGGAAAGGACCTTGAATAAGGATATACAAGGATAGAAAGTGTGACTTCTTTGTTCATAATAATAATAATAATAATAATAATAATAATAATAAAATATCAAGCAAGTAAACAGAGAATGAAACAACAAATACATGTCTGATGCAGTCTAAACACAATGATCGGTGTTCAGTAAAATTTGTAACACAAATCCTTGGTTTCATTCTCCAGCACTTCCTTACTGTCCCACAGTCAAGGACTCTAGGATGCATATTTCCTCACATAATTTTTAGGAGCTGAAATGGGAGTACACTTTTATTATGATACTTAAGTATCTTTTCAGACAAAAAGAATGTAGACATCTTTTCAGTTTTGCAGAGATCAAAACCATTTTTTTGTTATTGTTTCACATTCCGCTGCTGCTTATGGACTTTTTAATGAGACCATTTTGTTTTGTTTTGTTTTATGTCATGTAATGTTTCTATTATCTCACATTTTATGTTGCCTTTGTTCTCTTTTTCTAGTCCATTCTGATCCCACAGAATAATCTATAATGAGGGTTTTAACTAAGCATACTTCAAAACCAGAACCTTCCATATGTGATCTGAGCTCCTCAGTATCAGGTGTTCTCTTAAAGCATTGACTTCCTGGCTTTAAATTTCTTTTTATAAAATTAGTAACCACTGATTGCCTTTCATGCTTCTTTTGTACTGTTTTTGTTCTTGGAGGTCCCAGATTAGTAAAATGGATGCTGTCTTTGTTGCTAGGTTTCTTTTTTCCACTTTTTACTCAACTTCCTTTCATTATTTACTTCTTTTATTAGCATATCTCAACTTCCTCACCTGTTTTCTGGATAAACTATGCTAGCCAAAAGCCTCGATATTTTCACTGATGTAAAGGTTTTTTATCAGTGAGTATGACATTCATCTATTTAATAAGTGCTGAGGGTCTAGGAATGTACTTTCTATTTCATTATAGATTACGTGGCTATTAATTTCACTCTCATGTTTCAAATACAGCCATCTTCTTGCTGTCAGTAGTATGCTTACTGTGTGTCTTATTGGATAGAAGTGCTTTAGAATATGCTCCCTGCCAAGTCTAATTACTATGATGAAGTGTTCTCTCCATGTTGACAATAATTCAGTTTAACTAACAAATTTCTATTTCCTTTCAATATAGCAAATATTTATCTTGCCTCACTTTTTCTTGGAGTTCTGAATCTATAAGCTTTGCCCTCTTTTGTTGCATAGAGATAGATGTCAGAGGGGGAAAAACAGCAGATAAATGTTACCTTCTTATGCATCTTTATGATGAAATATATCTCATAGAAATGATATGGTCTTAATCCTGCCGACATTTCATTAGCCATGAGATCTATAAAAGAACTGAAATGCCTTCTCTCCTGCCCTTTGAGTATGTAAAAATATCACCACAGAAATAATGATGGTCACCTTTATTACTGCTGATGCAACATGAAGCAGAAAGAGCACAGAGAAACTTTAAAATCATCATCACACCTACAAGGTCTCACAATACTTACTTTTTTATGCCTCTGCTTATGTGAACCATATGCATTCAAGTTAGAATGCAAAGAGCTCTTTTCTTTTCTGTGATAGGCAAGGTAAATTTAGAATTGCCCATGTCTTAATCAACAAAGTTGTGAACATTTTTTGGTATGGCCAATAAGATATAGGTGCAATTAATTTCGTGATCTTGAGATATGCAGTTAATCCTATACTACTTAAATTATCTCGGTTGTACTCATAGAGATCTTTAGCATATTGAGGCGTGAACTAAAAGATAATATGAGGAAGAAAAACTGTCATTGACAAGGCAGGAAGTCACTTGTCACTTTATGAGACTGATGTGCTGCTTACTGCACTAAGGAGGCACTTGTCACCTGGGTATGGAATCCTGAACAAAAGTCCCAGAAGAAAAGCCACCTGGACAAGACCTTGTTTGGAGAATAGAAAAAAACTGTTTTATACTCTATTGGTGCTATTATCCACTTGCTTTGCTTTTAAAACAGCAAAGTGCTTGGTGATTTGTCTCAGCAGCAATAAGAATCTAATACATTTTCTAAAGAAGAAGATTCAATATGTAATTTACTGGTCCAGTAGAAATGTCCAGATAACATCCTAGAGAGTGAAACAGGCATGAATTACTTCTTGCTTGTACCTTCTCAAATGAGGTTCATTTTTATTTCAACAACTTAAATGTCTGTCCCCCACTTTTCCCCTTAGGCTGAACTTACTTTAATATCTTCAGCTATTCACCACCTCTGTCTACTTTTGCTAAAATGACCTAGTCATATAATATAGAAAAATCCCTAGACATTTCTTTCTCAGTCTTCAGCAGAGGAGAATCAGTGAACCTTGGGAGACCTTCCTTTTATTGAAGCAATAAATCCTTCCATTGAGATCAAGACTTAAAAATTACAACCAATTCTCTTTGCAATGATACTACAAAGGATCACAAGGCCAGTGGAAGCTGAGTTGCTGGAAGGACAACATCTGCATTTTCAAGTGTAAGAGCATTCAACCAAACATACTGATCACTGTAAGATAATTTTTCATTGCCCATTATAACAAAGAGCTACTCAGGAAATAAAGTGCTACATACTATATTCTTCATGTGGCATCATTTTTCCAGCTTGGGCACATTATAATTCTCCCATGTGTTTTCATTCTTGATGTCTGTTTTAATATTTTTTTTCATTTGTTGTTAAGCAATTTGAGTTTACTTCATGAAACACTAAATTAAAAGTAAAACATTAATCACAGAAAACCCCTTGCTGCAATGTTTTCATCTTGAGACCAGCAATGCACTACCTTATGCTATTAGCTTTAACTTATTTTTATTACAAATTATCTATTTATTATATAGACAGCTTTGTTTCTCATCTTATTCCAAACAATTAATCCAGTTAGTCATTCTCTTTAAGATGGTTAATTGAAAATTAGTTGAATGGCCCTTGTGTATATACTAATATGCTAGAATTATGGTGAATATATTTTAACATAGTTACTGTCTATAGTCCCTGCCTTTATAAAGCTTAACAGTGCTATGTGTAAAGACACACACATATATACACACACATACACACAAACATGTACAAATAGCAACTAGTTTTTTATAATACAATGCTCACACACATTAAAAAAAAAAAAAAAACTAGTGTTTAATAGCAAGAACCTAGAAGCAGCCTAGATGCCCCAAAACTAAAGAATGGATGAACAAACTGGTACATCTACACAATGGAGTACTACTCAGCAGTAAAATATGTTATTCCAAAATTCTCAGGCAAATGGATGGATTTGGAGAATATCCTCCTGAGCAAGGTATCTCAAACTCAGAAATATGAACAGGTATGTACTTACTCATTAGTGGACTTTAAACAAACAAACAAAAAGCAAAGCATGTCCAAGTTGCAAACCACAACCACTGAAAAGTTTGGGATTTGAAGTACCTTGGAGCAGCACCTTGGAGCCCATTCCTTCCAGAGGAACATCTGACTCAGTCTTGATGTTGAGATGAGGAAAGCGAAGTTGTCTAGAGTGGATGTTGAACTAAGCCATGTTGGGACCTTGGGACCTCCTGCCCTTGTTCGGGAGGAGATGAGGAGATGGGGAGAAGAGACAGTGACTGGGAGGGACTAGAGGGGGAAAGGAGTTTGAACGAGGGTATACATGGATAAAAAATGAGACTTTATTCAAAAATAAAAGAGTATATCTTTCTTAGGCATTGCTTTGATCGTTTGTCTCCTCTCTCAAAAATAGATAACCCTAAAATTTTAGGCTTTGTACAATTTTTCCTTTGATATATACATTTTTTATTTTGAACTTACAGAAATACGTATATTTTCTTTTTCCAGTAGAGAAATATGTACTCTCTTTATCTGTATATCTGAGGAATACTTAATCACCAGTCTTGTATTTAGGGGCAGGAAAGCAAGAAAATTTGGATGGGGAAATAGCCTGCCATGCAGGCATGAGTAGAGGTCTATAGTTTTCTGTTCATTTGTATCTGGATTTAAGCTGACTTGAGGCACCTTTGAAAATAAACCATCAGATTTTATTTCCTATTTAAAGCTTAATAACCTTAAAAGATTTCTATTTAAGTATTTATTCATTCACTCAATTGGTTCTTGTTCAACTAGTTTTTAGAAAGTTCCCTTTATGTTCAGGTTTCAGCAATGAATAAGGAGTCATTATTTGCCCATACTTTACATTCCTTTGAAGAGGCAGGTATGTTACCAAAGGATAATTTACAACAGGTTATTGAGTAGAGGAAGGGAGCAGTATGAAGGTTTTTTTTTTTTTTAAGTTTCTGTAGATGTTTCTTTCATAAATAAGGGAAGTCTTGGGATTACACATTTTTATGACAGTCAATTTCTATTCTGAGTGAAAAGCCAAGATGTTGGATGCCTGAGAATAAGGGGCACAATGTGAACATTTCAGAAGATTGCCTGGTCTGCTTAGTATGGAACAGAAGTTGGAAGCAAGCAGAGAGACCAATTGTGATAGAGGATCACACAATCAGGAAAGAGTAATTTCCACAAAGGAGAGAATCAATGGGAGGAGTCAGCTCTGTAAGAAAGACTTAGTTGGAATAAAACTGATTCTTCTGGGGTTTCATGTCTGTAATGAAGGAACACTGTGAGTCAATTGCCTTATTTAATGCTTTCTTGGGTTCTGCATTCATGCTGAAGGATGAAAGTGTTATAGATACAGTCGATTCCATAAATTTCTGCTTTTATATCATATAAATGAAAAATGATGGGTTTTCTTGAAGTGAATAAAACAAAGCATCAGTCTCATTTTTTTCAGAAAAGCTTAAAGGAAATTTAGGGAAATTTAAGAGAATGTACATAAGAAAAATTAATTATTTATTATTTTTTATAGCTGTGACAAAATACCTGACAAGAAATAGTTTTGGGCAGAAGAGTACATTCTGGATAACAGTTCCAGGAGATACAGTCCTTGGGGACAAGAGAATGTGTTAGCTGGGCACATTAGGGAAGTAGAAAGGAAGACTGGTATTCTACCCCTGTTCCCTCCTTGTTTAGTCCAGGACCCCAGCCTAGCGGATGGTGCTGCCAATATTCAGCAGAACCTTTTCTCTTTACAACTTGATAGATATACCAAGAGCTGTGTTTCCACAGAGATTCTAAATGCAGTCAAATTGACCATGGAGATTAACCATTTCCTCAGCATTTCTGATTAAATAGCTTATAAAAAATAAGAAAAATGACTTTAGCAATAACTTTGAATTTTTCAAATATAAACTTCAACTACTTTGTTGCCCAAATTTTCAGTTTTCATTTGTAGATTTTATTTATCTATAAAAATAAGCACACAGAATATCAAAAATACAAGTTGTTTCTATTAATACACATGTATGCACTTAAACATTTACAGGAATAAAGTTAATTTTCTGAAACTTTTAGTAATTGTTACTGTTGTGGCCTGAGTTCGACCCATAGAGAGACCACTGGAGACAGGGATGTCTTGAATGAATGCAAACAGCAAGCTTTATTGGCAGCACAATACAAGCCAGGCAGGGAACATACTTCAAGCTTCTGTGACAATAGAGCAGGAAGTAGCTGGTGCCCTTAGCTACAAGGGGTTTTTATAGAAAAAAGCTACAACAAAGTTGGTTGCTTGGAGATATATATAGTGCTGACATGCTACTGACTGGCTCGTGCTTAGGATCTTTCTGCCCCAGAGTATCTTTGGACCCCACCTGGATGAATCCCACTGGGACCCTACCTAGGGTAGCTGGGTTTCCCAGAAATATCAAGTGAAAATCTATTCCTTTCCCAGACCTGGGTTGATGTCTTGGCTGATCTCCCAGAGCTGGGCAGGCATTCTTCTCTCAGAACTGGTGAAGCCTTCTACTAGGTCTATTCTTTTAGGACATGTTCTTTTACCAGGACTGATCAGGCATTACTATTCTTCTCCCAGACCTGGGCAGCACCTCCCTTGCCAGAAATGAGAAACTAAACTTTATTTTACCTTTTTATAAAATAGCTACTAGAATGCAAAATGGGGTTTGTTGAGCTAAGTTTTCTCTCTTCAGTTACCATATTTATAATATCAATATGGACGTGCAATCTGTTTTCTATAGTCAACTCTTATGTAATAATTTGTTATATAGTCAAACTATGACCAGAGAGAGGATACTGAAAAAAGGACATGAAGATTAATATGAGAGAAGCTAGTTTGAAGAAAGACTAGAAGCCCTTTACTTTAGCATCAGCTAACAGACAGAACAAGCTTACAAAAAAAAAAACAAACAAACAAACAAAAAAACTGTAATCTATGAAAGCCAAGCAAGAGGAGGCCATAAAACCATATACTGAGCTCTTTCGTCATCTGAGTACCCATTTCCATTCCTCAGAGTGCTTTTCTTTGCTTAATGAGTTCTCTCTGTTTCTATTTGTTGCCTAACTTAAAAGCCAGGGCTTTGCTTCCATCTTTCTTCCTGCCAGCTGCAGGGATTTTCACCTAACATACACTGTTTTTCTTTTAAACTTTAATAACATTGTCCTTTAGCTTACCTCTGAGTCCATTGCTCAACTCTTTTATTAGTAAGAATTAGAACCTCAAAGGAAACCTCAGTTTTCCCAGTATCAAAATAAAACTTACTCATTCCCTTCTTGGAAAATTATATTCTAAGTCTTTTGCTTTTTAGCCACCTGCTTGAATTTCTCTAAGACATTTTTCTGTAAACCTGATTCTTCACATTGATCTGACTTAACTCCTTTTAAGCTGGTCTACTAGGTATTATCTCATGAAAGAAAAGTCTAGCTACTAATGTTTTGTTATTATGAATAAAGTCATATATTTTATTCATGTATCGCCTTGTGCAAACTCCTACTAATGTTTCTATATTGTACTAATTCAACTTTATTTTGGAGGTGGAAGTGATGATTTACTGTGACTTATTACTGAGATACCAGTTGGTAAAGGCATCCATTCTGTTTGCATTGTAAATTAAATTCTCTTGTAGGGTCAATTCTCTTACTGTTTTTTACTTCAGTTTTTGTCTTTTGTAATTGTAATCATAATTTCAATCTTCAAAAATTATTCTGACAGCCAAACATTATGTTTGATAAGCTATTATTCCCTGCTAGATAAAGACTAAGGATTTCTTTTTATTCTTATTTTTAAAAAGGCAAGTTGATTATCTTTAGATCACTCATTTACCCAATAACTTTTTTATACATAGAATATATGATAACTTGATTAATTACCCTGGTATAGGAATGAAATACAAAGCATTCCCAAATGAAGACATAAAGACAAAAAAGAAAAGATGATAGTAATTGCTTTGAGTTTCTGTGGCATTCTACATAATATGACCATTTTGTTTGCAGGAAATTTATTTTAAGATGATTTGGATTTGAACAGTGTGATCCATGTTTGTTTGTGCCAGTGAGCTAATTTATACCTTAGGGTGAACTGCATGCACAGTACTTTCTTTCAGGAACTAACTCTTCATGGGTGGGCAAGGGACACATCATAGGAAGCACCTTCATCAGAAATCAGCACCTTCTGAGGTGGTAATTTAGCACTCTTAAATGGATATTTTACACAAGTGAGGTTGTTTATTATTAGCAGAAGAAGTGTTAGAAATAGTTTTCTATTGAAGAACTAAACGTGTTAATCATGGCTTGTCACTTAGAAAGTACATTATTCCCTATGGGTTTAAACAAGTTGTAAAATTCAGTCAGCTTGACTATGGAAAAACATCAGCACAGGTTTCCTGGTCCTGTGACTTTCTGCTTCGTGGAGGGTCATTCTCCACCTTGGCTGTTCTGCAAGCTGACTGGTATGCCACTAGACACTCATGAACTTTCCTCCTGAGAGCTTCTCAGCAGTTGCTCATAGTGTGGCTACTCATAGAGCATGTGAAACACTGTGCCTTTGTCTCTCCTGGAAATAAGTGTTCCTGGTATTTTTGTTTAGCCTGCTAATTAGCAACATTTAAGAGAAATGGATAGTAATTTGTTCTTATTTTGTAAGAGGTTCTGGATATCATCCAAAGAAACTTTGTTATGCTGAAATGTATTTTTAAATGTTAAAATGATTAATTTGTTTAAAACAAATAGATTTTCAGCATTCTGTCAAAGTCAGTAATAGGCGAATATATGTTTCAAAAGAACAAATCCAAAACAATGGACATAATTATGAATACTAAATATTAGAAAATATACAAAAGTCTATTCTAGGCTTAATGATTTCTTAAATTTCACAAAATTTAAAATTAGTATTCATGTAGTTGTGATAGTCACATACCTGTAACCCTAGACCCAGGGAATCTGATATCCTTTTCTGGCCTCTGAGGACATCTGCACCCATGTACACTTATCTGTACCCATCATCATATACATAATTAAAATTAAAATAAATATTAAAAGGAAGCTCACCTATGTGAAGTTATCTGTAGGTTTTATTATGGGTCATTCCTAGAGGTCTGTAATGCTTACATGACTGTCTTCAGTCATTTATCTTAATACAAGGCAAAAATTGGTTTTTACTGTGGATTACATTGTTAGGACTAGTTTATCTGATAAACTAGTTTAGAGAGGCCTAGTAGTAAAGAACATATAAAACATTATTATCGGCTAGAATAGCCTAATAACATAGATATTATCTGAATTTGGACAGAAGGCAGTCCACAAAAAAAAGATTTTATAATATGCAGAGTTTAGGGTTTGGACAACTTAAGCCTGCTCAGTTAACCCCTCACATGACTCAAAATAAAATCTTTTTACCATAAAGGAGAGAGAAAGAAGCTGCCTGTTTGTCAGAAATAAATTCCTTTATTATGAATATTTTGAAGTAAAACCAGTTACATATAATTCACACATCTGTTAGAAACATAATTGGATAATGTCAAAGGGTGAAATAAAGACTTGGTATAATTTGTGCATTGAAATTCAAGTTTCTTTCTAAAACTTATTGACACCTTATTTAGTTCAGAACACATGCTTTAATATCTCTTCTACCAATCAGAGTGTATATTTGCATATAATTAGCCAATGCCTGCCCTCTCAGTATTGTTGACTAATGTCAATATGAGCAGAGCAGAGAACACTGTTTGAGAAAGGTCATGGTCCTACTAACATCAGAAAGGGAAACCAGAAGTTATGAACCTGTGCTTACCACATATGACTGACCTCCTGTGGACTCATTAAAATCAGTTTGGGAAATAGAGATTTTCAAAAAGCCAAAATAGCTTAGAGACTTTAGTAGCAGTGTAGATTCAATCAAGCTACAATTTCATCTAATTGCTCAGAATTATTCTACGGACAGTGCTCAGAAATCTGTGGGCTTGGATTTACAATGTGATAAGCATGTGTTTGGTGTGTCACTTGACTCTCTGACAACAAAAACACTTGAATCTACATAACCTCTTATAGCTTCCTCATTAACTTAATTTCCCTAACCATACTCTCACAATACACTGAAAGCAGCAAGTTTCAATTTTGCTTTCCTAAAGTAAATCCAAAGTGTGAGCCATGGTGATATCTGCCTACCACTGCCTGAACACTAAGATTAGAACTATGGCATATAATTCAGATCATGGAGAAAAAACCTTCCTCCTTGGTTTTTCAGGACACTTCAAGATTTTCTAACTACAATGATCACCCTGCTAAGTCCATGCACATTTATAAACTTGATTATAATTTAGAAAATTACAGATTTCAAGACTATTTTTCCTTTCGGAAGCACTTTTCTAAAAATAGCCATAACTGTAACTCTAACTTCACCTTTCTTTAAGTGGGAAATCTCATGAGTTGTCTGTCTTTATCTGCTCTCAATTTACTGTTCAAGAGTGTCATAAACTGGGTTTTCTGCATTAGGAGTTTTCCTTATGTATTTTAAAACTGGTCTTCTTGCAGCCTTCAATAGAAAATAAATATATACAACATCAGATTGTTTTAATCTGAAATTTTAATTTATAGTTAAACTTGATTGGGAACTTGATTTGATTGAGATACGCCTAGCAGGTTTCTAAAACATAACTTTGGATATGATGGCAAAGCTGTTTCCATAGATAATTGACCATAGAGTATGAAACCAGATCAATAGGTTTATCTATTGATTGATTTTAAATTTGAAAATGTCTTTAGGAGGTGATGGGATTCTGGAAGGTAAGGTCTAGGTAGAGGATGTGGGCTATTTTATTTAGCAGGTTTTTCTTATTCTTGGTCTCCTCCTAGCTCTTTTGGCTTTCTGCTGCCACAAGGAGAATGTGTTTCCTCTCTCATGGTTTTCTTCCATGATGTTTCTGTCCTGTAACAAGCTTAACAGACTGAAGCTACCCTTGATCAATTGAAACCTCAGAAATTACCACCTACTGTAGATCTCTCTCTCTTTTCCCTTATGTGGTTTTCTTCATGGATTTGAAACAGTGATAACATATCTAATAAATTGTGCATTATTATGTTTGTCCCTGTATGCTTGAAAATAGTAAGACAGAGATTGTGTGGGTTCCAAGGCAATAGATGATGCTGTAAACAGCATAAGTGTAGTGCTCTGTGAGGAAAATCTCATATGGATTTAAGGAATCTAGTCACCCTAAAAACAGAGCTTGAACTCTGGCATGTAGAAATATGACAAAATGTTTCTTCCATTTTAAAATGGAGGCCTGTTTTTTGAAAGATAAATGGATAATTAGTTTTATAAAAGGGTAATATTTCCAAACAGAGAAAAATATACTGGTTATAAAATTGTAGACTGTGGTATCAATTATATACTAATTTAATATGTGTGCACAGAGAAGTAACTGGATTCATACAGATTGCAAAGTTAATAGCTTTTCCTGGTCTGTTGGGATTATGGATGATTATAATTTTCTTTTCTTTGCTCAATAATAATGATTTTTAAACACTCGGTGATGAGCATCTTTTATTTTTAATAAGAAAATGAATGGAATATATCTTGAAGTCTTAACAAATGCAGAGAGAATATTGAACATGTGTCCCATCATTTCCCTTGGTGAGAAATGTCTTTAGCTATAAACAAAAAACAATTAAGTGAGTACAGATGGGTTCTCTCTAGCATTTCATCCATAACACTAAAATCACATTTCCAGTGTGTTCTATTTTCTGTGAGTAACTTCTTCCCATGGTCAAAATGTACTGAAAGATCTTGTTCCTATATCTCTGCTGCACTAAAGCAGAAAAAGAGAAAGATACAGCTATGATAAAAACAATGAATATACAGAGTGAGTTTATTCCCAGAACCATTTGAGTAAATTATTGTGTTGGTCAATATGTATGAAGGCAAGAATACTCAATGACAACCTATGCTTTATCAATTTAAGCATTAGTAGCATTTTTTATTTTTGCAAAATAAAATTCTTATTTTTTAATTTTTTATTATTATGAATGAAGAAGTCACATTTTCTATCCTTGTATATCCTTATTCAAGGTCCCTTCCCCCTCCTACCACATCAGGTCATTCTCTCTTCTCCACATCTCCCCATCTCCCTGCCTCCCCCCCCCATGGGCAGGCAGTCCCAAGGTCCCATGGTCCCAATATTGCTTAGTTCAGCCTCGACTCCTGGCAAATCCAGTTTTCTCCCCCCATTATCAAGACTGAGTCAGGTGTTCCTCTAGGGGGAGTGGGATCTAAGGAGTCAGTCCAAGGTGTTTCTGATCCCAAGCTGTTCAGAGGTTGTGGTTATTTTAAGGATTATTCTGTGCAATATAGCTTGTTTGACCATATCTTTTCTCTTTCTTCATCAGATACAGCTAACAAATGAAAAATGAGCTCAAATATTCAAACATCCCTTGGAATAAGATTAGCAATGATCAGGACTACTACCTTAATAAATATATTTGGTTTTGGTATATGGAATTTTAATGTTGGGATTACTTTTTTTAATGCATGTGATACATAAATCTTAAGTCACAATAAGTTAGCTGTTTCTTCTTTTAGATAAAAAATGTCTAGAGGTGTGAAACTCATGGCTTGGATTGTTACTGTATGTCATGAAGGACCCAGAGTCCTTTCAGATTCTTCTTAACTATTTCTCAAGAATAAATTACACTTGCTTATTCAAATTGCTACTAGACATCAATTTTCCGGGCAGGAATCAGAATGACAATGAAGAATTCTGAGATATATGTATTTGCTTCAACTTAAGAGAAGCTCTTAAAGTCCTGAGTTTCTTCTCATTTTTGTCAATGGTTAGAATGTAATCTCATAGCTACTATTAGCTTTATGGAAGGTAGAAAAACATTAATTTTCTAGAGAAAGAGAGATGGCTTATTGGATAAAAATACTGGCTATTCCTTCAAAGGACATGAATCCCATTCCCAGCACCCATTTGGAGGTTGACAAATATCTATACTTCCAGTTTGAGGGAATACTGATGATCTCTTCTGACCTCTATGGCACCAGTCACACATGCAGGCAAGACATCCATACACATAAAATAATACAATCATTTAAAAAATAAATGTATCATAGCTGAGAACTGTGTTTCCTTTGTCTATATGAGATCAGACAGAAAAAAAAGGGGGACACATGGGTAGTGGGGAATCTTTCTTTTGCAACATATGGCATGGACTTAGAAAGCCATTCTCATTCTTAAAGCACCTTAAATCTAAATAAAATGCAAAACATGCTATAAAATGTTACAATATAAAACTTTACATGGTTAAAATAAGGTAAAATTGAGCTGAAGAGATGTGTCTTTGACTCTCAGCACACAGCTCTAGCAGAAAAAACAATGTTCCATTCTCAGGACTTATAACCACCTGCAATTTTAGCTCCAGGGGATCTGACACCTTCTGTTAGACACCTGCTTTTTAGGTGCACACCTGCCACATAGGCATGTGTAACTAAAACTGAAGTAGATCTAAACTATATAAATCAATACAATTTCCTTGCCCATTTAAAGAGGTTAAAATATTGTTTTGTCTCAATTTTTCAAATAGGCTAATGTGTCTGTACTTTCTCTGAGCTAGAGCAATATGGTGAATACCATTACCGTTTGCATTCTTTGCATTACCTCTTAGGCAGTGTTATCCTGAGAGAACACTCTGTCCAGGGTTTCCAAAAAAACAATTCATCATTCATTCATCCAGAGAATGTTCACTGAGAATTGGAAGGATACTAAGGAAGGAAAGGAGTGACAGTACAATAATGTTTCCCAGTTCTCATCAAGAGAGGCAACTGATATCAGATTTTTCATGGCATCCTAAGTAATATTTTGAAGCTTATCATAAAATTACCTACCTGTGGAGCAAAGGCAAAAGACTTTCTATCAAACTATTTTCTCACCAATTAACAACACCTTGGAAGGTGTTTGTCCTCCAGATTCCTGAATGGAATGCCAGAGCTCATGCCCTCTCCCACTGTGGATCTAAAGTAAAGTAACAGCCAAAAATGTGGGACTCATGCCATGCAGTTTGGATGTGCCACTTTTCTGAAGCTGGTTTTGGAGGCAAAAAAAAGATGTCATTGTATACAAGAGCTCAAGGCTAGAACATAGCTAAATAACAAGTGCCTCACTTCTGCATGGATAGCCTCTGGCAGGGGTGTGAGTGAAGAAAGACTTTTTTCTTTAAGGGTCTGGCCACAGGGAGTTTAATGAGCAGTGTGTAAGTAAGTAAATGAGCAGTGTGAATGTGCGTTTTTGTAAATGGGCAGATCACTAGTGTGGGTATGAATTTGAGAGGACTCATAACTGAGTTTAATTGGGTGCATGATGTAAAATCACCGAATAATACATATATATATTTGGAAATTTTTTTTTTAATCCTGGGTGTCCTCCTTAGAAGAACAAATGTAAGCTGTCTTATTTTCCACTGTCTTCAAGAACAGTAAATGCAATTATAGAGTCTTCATTTGGGATAGTCTATAGAAGAGCACATACATACATAAAGAATGTAGATATGTATACATTCATGTACACACAGAAATACACACATATAGGTATATATGTGTCTATTGTAAATGTGCACATAAATATATATTCTCATTCCCTATATATGTTACTATAGTAACACATATATGTATTGATATATTTAGCATTTCTGGTAATAAACACTGTAATTATACAATACTTTCTTTAAAATCTTATCAATTAGTACTATAGGTAGTAATCACATGAAATTAGTTGTACCTAGCATGTTCCTGACTTTGAGTCAGGAGTGGTGCTACTACAATAATTTATACCACTGGGTTTCTCTTTTAGCTATTGCAGAATGATCTGACTAAAACATTTGACTTAGTTGAATGAGATTACATTGTGGAATTAATAATTGAATGATTCATAAAAGTTTTCAAGAAGGTGGTGGTTGTATGTTGTGAAGGCATCAACATTTCTGGAAATTTCTACAGGAACAAGTTAAAGTACCTGTCCTTTCTTACAAAGCACATGAGCACCAACTGCCCTTGAGACCCCTACCACTTCCAAGCCCGGAGCCATATTTTGGAGCACTCTGCGAGGCACGCTACTCTACAAGACCAAGATTTGGAAGATGTTGGATGGGATACCTCCACCCTATGACAAGAAAAAACAGATGGTGGTCCCTGCCGCCCTCAAGGTTGTGTGATTGAAACCTATCAGAAAGTTTGCTTACCTGGGGTGTCTGGATCATGAAGTCGGGTGAAAGTACCAGGCAGTGATGTCCACTCTGAAGGAGAAGGCCAAGATCCACTATCGGGAAACAGGCCGAAAAGAATGTGGAGAAGAAAATCAGCAAGTTCCCAGAGGTCCTCAAGACCAATGGACTCCTGGTGTGAGCCCAATAAAGAATCTGTGCCTCATGCATGCCTAGCTGCTCTTCCTCAAATGCCTACCAGGGAAGTGGGGACAAAGGTTCTTTTAGTTTGAGTTTTATTATAGTCGTAACCATGGATTTAACTTGGGCTTCAGTCTTCATAAAAGAGTGACAGGACTGCTGCTCTTCCCATCAGACTTAATGCTATATTCTTCTGCATCTGTGAGAATGGAGCACAACCAGGCTGGAATTGCACACTGGGAAGGCATTGTACTCCCTTTGCTCCTTCCCAGCACTGAGCAGAAAGTAATGTATTTCCTTGCTGCAGGGCTCTATGTGCTAATAAATTATTTAACTATTAAAAAAGGGTATCATGTTAGAAATTTACATAAAATGGTTCTAGAACCAAGTTGTAAGTACAGAAAGTAGAAAAATTGTTCCCATTACTGTAGTTAGAGATTTTTATCCCAGCAGAAACTCTTGAAAACCCTGCAGCACTTCCCAAATACTTGAGTTGAATGTTTAATTTTATAGTAAATGCTGTGCCAGTAGTTCTAGAACATTACTATCTATCTCTTGGCCTTAAATTAACCCATAATTCTATTTATGATAAGCTGTGTGACTTGAGACCTTTTCTCATTGTACCATTCTTGTCGTGCTTCCCCTTTGTCTGCTGGCATCTCTCTTCCTTTTCTACTTCCCAGAATTCTATTCTGGTTGCCCTGCCTTGACTTCCTGTCTAACTTCTGGCAAATCAACATTTATTAAACCAATATTTACAGTGACAAACATTTACAGTGTACAAGAGTATAGTCACATGTCCTACAGTAAATTATGAAGGTCATATACATACACAATGAATTTCTGAGTGAAGGATGTTATAAATATGTTTGCAGTGTCTAGAAGAAATTATTGAAAACCCATATAACCTCATAGTATATGAAAAATAATTCCCCACATATTATTGAAGATGTGTTTGTGTAAAATGTGTAGTTTGATAACAATATGCAGAACTGAGTCAGCTAAGGCCACATATTTTTGCAGCTAACTATAATATGACTATATGCTTTAGGTTTAAGACTCACATTACAATTTAAGTTTTTTTTTTAAAAAAATATACACATTATAATATTTGTGTATTCTTAACATAAAAACTCTGCCAAAATTCCAATGAAGAGCAATTTGAGTAAATTTACGTTTGTATAACTCTGTCTTTAACTGTCATTTGAGTTGGTTTGGTTCAGCATGTTCTCATAGAGTTCAAAAGGTACTGACAGGAATGTTTCAGGCTGTTGATCTGATCTATAAGTGTGTCAGCTTCTGTTAAACTCCCTTTTACAAACGTTATGGCACAAGCATGCACTTGTTGGATACTTTGAGGTGTTTGTTAGTCCTTAATGGAAGCCTCTGGCTTTTGAGAAATAAAAAGTTTGATATGAGCCAAAGGAGATAGCAGAAAAACAGTTGGGAAATGAACTCAAAGAGCATACACAAAAGAGTAGGAGAGATGGAATTTTTGGACATTTTCATTGTAAACAAATAAAGTAACTGGAGAGACAGACTGAAAATGGTAGAATGACACCAGCAGTCAAACATGTTACTTACAGTTCAAGTATTGTCTATATAAATCTGAAGATCTAGTTTTTGCTTATTGAATCACAACTAGGAATTTTACCTACAGTTTGCTTTCAATTGCTCTACAGCCTTCTAACGTTTCTTTATTAGTGTTGTGACAAAAGTCTGTGAAGTGGCAATACAGAAGGTTAATCTAATCCAAGATGCTGTACCCTACTTCCTCATTTCCCCCTCATTTTCTTCCTCCCCATTTCCCTTTATGGCTTCATCTGTTAGAACTGCTTAGGGTTTTTGTTTTTGTTGTTGTTGTTATTGGAGGAAAGGAAAAACTGAAATTCTTTTTCTCTTTCATAACCAACTAACTCACAGATCATCAAGAGTCTTCTTTGAGAATATGTGAGTTTTTACAAGCTCTATAGTGTTCCTTTGTTTCTATAGGATATAACCTAAAATCTTCACTGATGTGTCTAACTTGCTTACATTGTAGGGCCATGTTGTCTTCTGCAAAGTTCACACCTGAGAACTGCTCAATTGAAATTAAAAAAAAAAAATAGAAGAATTTTTTTTCCTTCTTTATTTATTTTGTATTTATCAAGAAAAACAGTAAAATCAATTTAAAATGCTGATAAGTTAACAATAACTATGAAGAAGATAAAAATCATAAGTATGACTTATCAAGGGTGATAATGCAAATAAGATTACTACACATATATTTACTTTGTGTTCAGCTTTCCTTCTGAATTTTTTCTTTTTCATCCCTATATATCCTTATTCAAGGTCCCTTCCCCCTCCTGCCACATCAGGTCATTTTTTCTTCTTCACAACTCCCCATCTCCTCCCTGGGCAGGGAGCAGACAGTCCTATGGTCTCACTGACCCAATAATGCTTAGAAGAAATTTTATGTTTTAAGTATCATTATTATTTTTGTTGGGCAACACTCATGGATACGCTCTTCTAGTTGTGGCCTTTGTGTTGCATGTTTGATTGGACTGCAAGAGTACTTGAAGTCAAGAGTAGTTGTAACCTTTATATGTACTGTTATATTTTGTATTTTTATACTGATGGCCCTGTTTTTTGTTTTTCTGCTGCTGCTGTGACAAATATCATGACCAAAAGCAACTGAGCAGAGGAAGGAGTTGATTTCAGTCTAAAGGTTATGGTTTTTCACTCAAGGAAGCAGTGTAGGAATTTAAATGCAGAAACCATAAAGAACAAGCTCATGTTTATCTAGCTTTCCTAGACATCCCAATGGTACTTTCCTGGAAAATCTTACTTTCTTTGGTAGTCAAGGCCCTGCTAAATTAATTGACAATTGACTAATGCTTCTGTAGTCTTGCCTATAGGCCAGTCTGACTTGGATAATCACTTGACTGATGCTTCCTTCTCAGGAAACTCTAGTCAGTGTCAAGTTCACAGTTAAAATTAAGTAGGACACACTCCTGTGAAAAATTATGTATATATTATCTACATTAAGAGATTAATAGTAATAAGTATAATAATATACAATAACAATCCTGTGAATGTGGTCTTTCGGGAGCTTTTTGTTATCTTTGTAATAGTGTGAGATAATTCAATACCTGTATGTGAGGTGAAAAGAAGTAAGAATTTCGCAATATGCAATGGCACCTTTGTTTATTTATTCATTCATTCATTCATTCATTCATTCATTCATTTATTTATTGTGCATACAGTATACAGAAGAGGGCACCAGATGTCCTCAAAGGTGGTTGTGAGCTACCATGTGGATGCTGGGAACTGAACTCAGGGCCTCTGGAAGAACAGTCAGTACTTCCAAACTCTGAGCCATCTCTCCAGCCCACAATGGCACTTTGAATACTCACATGACAATACCTGCTGAGGGAGACATCTAGAAAGTATATCATATAACCAAGAGGACAACAAAGTGATCATGGTTAGTATATTCAGAGTGAATACACAGGACAGAAGGATGACTCATGTCTAGTGCTAGGTAGTATGAGATTTTACACTCTACTCAGAGAGCCATGTGATTTAGTTTAAGAAAGCCAACTCTTGATTAAGGGAGATTGCTGGAGCATGGGATGAATCAACAATATTTTGGATTTCTGTATCCAAATCTGAGGGGTGCCAGCAAACATTTTAAAGCACTTTGTCTTCTTGAAAAAGTATTGAATTATATCTAGAGAATGAAAACATTGTTCAGAAATATTTATTCTGTTTCACTGAACTTTATGAGAAAAGAACATTTCATATTATCTTGGGTCATGTGATTTTTAATGGAATGCAAGTGAGGCAAGAGAGAAAGACATCAAAAATTAAGAAGACATGGAAATAGAAAGGACCCTCTCACTCTGGAATTTTACCAGCAGAAGTTCAGCATTTTAGCACAACTAAGATTTATTTAGAAGATTTCTTACATATAATATTCTTTTTCTACAGAGGAGTTTCAAATAAGATTTTTTTAAAACACACTGGGCTAAGATATAAGGATATATAACCTTTGAATGTGACCTTTCTCTTCTCCCAGATACAAAACTTTAATTTTTTTTATAAGATCACAGGAATGACTATTTACAGAAAAGGCATGCTTTACCTCTTCTGAAACCCTAGTGACTCAAGATTTTACCTTATGGGATTGCAATACTCTCTAAGACATTTCTCCAACTGCCTTGGAATCTCATTTAACAAAACCAAGAAAGGCCTAGAGGTGTAAGTATATATTATGGTAATCATTAAGACTGAAACTTGGCTTTCTCTTGAGAAGTTCCCACATATTCTTGATTGAATCTTTTTATTTCCCTGTTTTTTTTTCTCTATCAGTCCTTGTTCTCACATGCAGGTTTAAATTGTTCCCTAATAAACTTTATCCCTGCTTTATAATGACTGGTCCTGTAATTCTTTCCTAATGTGAAATTAAGAATCATGGCTTCACTTGAGTTCATGCTTCTAGAATCCCTCAAGTCAGTATGGGACTTTTTTCTGCAGTTAGGGATCCATTGCCACTGGTCTTGAGAAACTGGAGCTGATCTGAAGCCAGAAACCTCCCTGTATGATTTTTTTTTTTTTTTTGCCATACTGTGTTTTCTCTTTTTAGGGGAAGCTATATTCCACTGGTGGACTTTTGTATAAGAACTTGATAATTCTATACCATATAAAAACCTACACTTGAAATCATGCTTTAACAGAACTAGAAAACTATAGTTAATTTGCAAAGAGTAACAAGCAAATATTTATGAGTAAGTCACAAAATTCTATTGTAACTTTGCAGCCCTTAACTGAACATTTTATCTGAATTGTTTCCAAAATTCACAAGGTGAATAGAGAGGAAGGATAATCTTTTCTCCTACAAACTCCAAATACATGTTTAGGTAGCTAATAGAATGTGGAGTGTTTTTCTTTTTACTTCTGATGAAGTTAAAATCATTTTTCTTAAAAATTTGCTGAGTATCCAAAGAATAAGGAACATATGGTTTTAGAACATGTTTTAGTAGGAAATATTAATATTGAAATCTAGCATTGGACAAATGATCTAGATGACTGGTCTCTTCTCCCATTCTTTAATAGGTAGAATGTGAAGCACTGAAGACAATGTATACGGCTTTTAAGAACTTAATGGCTCTGTATGTTTGTATACATATTTCACTGATACTAAAATTGTAGGTATAGATTTTTATATAACAATACTGTATCTGTTTCTTTTTTAAAAGAGCTGTTGCACAGTATAAAATTAAACTTAGATTAGAAGGGATCTTAACTGATAGGAACAGAGTCACAAACAACTAGGCCTCTTGCCATCACTATTCCTGGAAATTATCTTAGAAGCTATAACTTTCATGTTATATCATTACATCATTATCACTTGTAGGTACCCTTGACTAGGGGCATGACCTGTTATCACAGGTAGTAGATATATGGGCTCTTCTAATCTAAACTGTAACCAACACAGTCTTAATCTTCCTCCCACTCCACTGAAATTTAGGCATATTTCTTTCTGAAACTTGGCCCTTGACCTACCTATATTTGAACATTTACCTTGGAGAACTTGTAATAATAAATTTTCCCATTCATTTGACACTTAAATATTTATCAGATCCTTCATTCACTATAATCACTCAATGCAATTCTCAAGGAAATAAAAAACATTAAAAAAATAATTACCATAGCCAGGCAACATTCTTGTGTTGGTTGAAAAGTATAAATGTAATGTCCTTAAGTGCTAATCAAATTAACTCATCACATTTATCAAATTTCTGATGACCACCATGTAGAAATATTCTACTACTCCCCTCACTACTAAAAAACTACCCCTCCATCTTTTTAGAAAATTGAGTTCAATCTGTATACCCCTTTAAAATATCCAAATAAAATCTTTCTTTCTATCTAACTAATCTGATATAAATCTTCTTTGATACTAAAGTCAACCTAAATAATGCATCTTACAACCAAACCATGATCTATTTCTGGGTTATCATGAAATGGAAGGAAGTCAGACTAATAAGAAATTATTAAATTGGAGGATAACTGTATTTATAGAGTCATATTTTAAATATAAGCCTCCAAAAAAGACATAATTAATAGAACTTTCTTTATACTTTTTAAAAATAAATTAAAATTATTAATGATATTTCTTTTACATATCTCTCCCTTCCCTTCTCCCACTTTTCCCCTCTTTTTTTCCACTCAAACCCCCAATCCTTTTCTCAAAGGGAGTAAAACCTCTCTTGGGTAGTCAACACAGACTCTAACATACCAAGCTGAGGCAGGACCCATCTTTTCCTCCCTGTATCAAGACTGAGAAAGGCATCGTACCATAGGGAGTGGGCTCTAAAAAGCCAGTTCATGTAGCTGGGATAATTTCTGGTCTCTTCGCCAGGGGCCCCACTAACAGCTTAATCAATACAACTTTCACCCCCACTCAGAGGGCATAGTCTTGTCCCATGCAGGCTGTCCAGCTGTCAGTCCAGAGTCAGTGAGCTACCATTAGCTCGTCAGTTGTCCTTGTGGTTTTCTTAACTGTTCTCTTGACCATCATAACTCTTTTTTTTAATAAAATCTCATTTTTTTTTAATTCATGTATCCCCTTGGGCAAACTCCCTTCCCCCTTTCATCCCCTTCCGATCACTCTCTCTTCTCCCCTTCTCCTCATGTCAGAAATAATATTTGATAAGAAGAACAATGATAATTTTAATTCTGAGGTCCTAAGAGATGTTTCTCCCTATTACTAATAAACTCTGAAGTTCTTTTGTAGAAGACATTGAGATATTTAAGCTTGGAAGAAAGAGCATTTTGAGTCAACCATACAGGAACTTTGATTTGGGGAAAAGTATGAACCACCATTATAAAATGACATTTTAACTTATAGAACATGTACATCTGAGAGACAGAGTTCTACTTTTATTTATTGCACACCAATGTATGCATTGAAAACCTACAAATAGTGCTTTTCTGTAGCTTCTTGACTCTTGTGTTCTTTATGGTTGATCTTTTTTTTTCTTAAAGGACTTCATTTTCTAAAAAACAATATAAAATATAGTGACAAGAAAAAAATGAAATATGTGACAATGCCATTGTGTAGGATGAATGGTGTTGAGATCAAATGAACAACAGAAGATTATATTAAATATAATTTTCAGATCCCAAGCTGTTCAGTTGTTGTGGTTTGCAGCTTGGGTGTTCTTTACTTGAGTTAAAGTCCACTAATGAGTGAGTACATCCCATGCTTAACTTACTATGAAGATATTTTTCATCTTATTTATAAATTCTTTGTATCTCATAATTTCTTCTGTAGCTAGTACTGAGGTTCTGTGTCAAACAGGAACAACATTGAATTCTGTTTACCATGGAGCTAAATGATCATTAAATGACTTTGAGTTGAAAAAAAAGAAAGAAAATATACACTAAGCCGTTCTCTACCATCTGAGCCACATGCCCTGGCCTTGATCAATTTCTAACATTATAATTCTTTCTTATTTCTTTATATCTGTGTATATGTGCTCATGCGAGTACATGTGCAGACCAGATGACAACATTAATGTTGGGTGTCCTCCTTGATAACCTCCACCTTCATTCTTATCTATCTATCTATCTGCCTGTCTGCTTGCCTGCCTACCTGCCTGCCTGCCTGCCTGCCTGCCTGTCTGTCTGTCTGTCTGTCTGTCTGTCTGTCAATCTATCCTTTCCCTATCTAGTATGAATGAGTGTGTTTACGTGTATGGATATAACCAATACAGTGTGTGTATGAATACACAAATCTTGTGTGAATGTCAGAGGGCAATTTAGAAAAATCAATTATTTACCTTTATTTTTCTTAGTTATAAAACTTTATTTATTAATATTTTTTATCATTTGGTTCCCAGATGAAACTGAGTTCATCAGACTTAATGTCAATTGCCTCTTCCTACTGAGCTATCTGAATGGACTTAGCTTACTTTGTGAGGCTGTTCTCTCAGTAAGGCTATATCTTGCCATCTCACCATTACCAGCTCAGTGAAATTCCAAAAGTTTCTCCTGGATACACCTGTTCAGTACTAGAATTACAGGCTTATGTCACCATGCCTCTTATATCATTTTAATGTTCTCCATTCCGACTTAGGCCCTCATATTTACACAGCAATCACATTACTTATTCATCATATCCAAAATCGTTACTTATTTATTTTTATAATTATGATGTTATTAGATGGTAGGGAAATTTAGGCTCAATTGTAAATTGCAAAACAGAAACCCTTAACAAACATAGGCTTTTTAAATGTATTTAATAAAATACATTAAAAGCCTAAAGATAAGTTGTTCCAGCAATGATGGCTTTCCCACAGTATTTGCAGAGAGTAGCTTCCATAGTTCCTCAGTGTGATGTCCCTCAGGTTTGCTGCTGGTGCATACAATACAAGGTCATCATACCTGCATTTCCAGCATACTTACTGAGAATGATGAGTTTGTCTTTGCCTGGAATGCTAAGTAGACTCTATATTTTTAGGAAAATATCATTATCAGGTCTGAAGACAAAGTACCAGAGACAATTAGCTTTTACTATCCACATTATTGAATTACACAAATTCTTCACAAAGCTCTCTTTCAACATGACTGACATAAATGTTTTACAAGTTGGATGATCAAAATTGGTAAAGTAACTTTAGAGTTGTTAGTTTCTAGCTCACCCTACTGTAAACATCAAGATTCTACAGTGTTTGATTTTTCAGAGAGTCACAAGAGTCTCGATGAAATAAAATTTATGGTTGAAAAAAAAGTCTTGTAAATTGCTTTAAAGCACAGCCTTTGTAACCAACAGACAATAACAATGCCTGTTTGAAGCCTTTAGCTCTAATGCTCTCTACTTTTAGAATAAACATTTCTTTATCTGTTTTCTAAGAGAAAGCAAAGGTGAGGGTGACATATTCAAAAACACATTATATATATAGCATAACTCTACATAGTTGCTATTCTCATAAAAAATTTAAAAAATTACATGAAGATAATAAAATTTCTTCTTGAGATTTCTAGTCTGATTTTTTTCTTCATGGTTTTTCAGTGTGGTGAGGGATTAAATTTTAAAGTTTTGGGATGATATTGACATCTTATGAATATATTATTTTAAAGCTTGATTTTTTATTAATTTATTTTTAATTATAAGGAAAATTAATTATTCCACAAATTATATTAAAAATTTTATATCACATGACCTGAATATAAGATAACAAATTCAGCAAATAGTAATGCTTATATTTGCTTCATATAGGTGAAGCAATGCTATCATGGGGATCAAATAACAATGAATAAAATGCATTTCAGCTATAGTGTAAAGTAGCAAAAATATATGAATATTATTAGTGAATGTAACTATATTACCTTTTTTGTCATAGTGATAGAATTTAGAAATATCTTAAAGGAGGGATGTTAATTTTTACTTTGTGGTTTTAAGAAAAAAAATTTTTCCATCAAGGGAAAACAAACCTTAAGAAGTTTTTCATGAGAGTGGATAAGAACTAGGGTGAGAGTAAGAAAGCTTAGTGTCACCATTTCATAATTGCTAGAGAAATCAATGTCTTTTCCAAAGTGACTGCTAAAATAAGAGCATTGATATTTTGAGACAATGGTGAAGGGAAAAGAAAGAGTGGGGGAGTGGGACAGAGATAAAATAAAAGTCAGTATATTTCTGAATTGCCCTTTTTATTTATTTTCAATTTTTATTGTGAATAAAGTCATGTTTTTTTTATCCATGTATACTCTTGTTCAAACTCCCTTACCCTTCCCACCCCTTCTAGTATTCTCTCTTCTCCATATCACTTAATCTCCTCCCTAGCAAAGACAGGGGGACCCAAGGTTCCAATGTGGCTTAGCTCAGCATCCACTCCTGGCATATACAATTTCATCACCCCAACATCAAGACTGGGTCAGATGTTCCTCTGAAGGGAATGGGCTCCAAGGTGCCAGGCCAAGGTGTTTCAGATCCCAAGCTGTTCAGTGGTTGTGGTTTGCAGCATGGACATACTCTGCTTTTTGCTTTTTGGTTTAGAGTACACTGATGAGTGAGAACATCCCCTGCTTATTTTTCTAGGTTTGTGATATCTCTTCATTCAGGAAAATATTTTCCAAATCCATCCATTTGTCTGGAAATTTTAGGATATCATTTTTTCTTATTGCCGAGTAGTACTTCATTGTGTAGATGTACCAGAGTTTGTTAATCCATTCTTCAGTTCAGGAGCATCTAAGTTGTTTCCAGGTTCTTGCTCTTATGAATTATGCTGCTATGAACATAGTTGAGCTTATGCCTTTATAGTGTGAATAGGCATCATTAGGATATAAGCCCAGTAATGGCATTGCTCAATCCTTGAGGAGATGGATTTCCAGTTTTCTGAGAAACTGTCAAACTACATTCCAGAGTGGCTGAACAAGTTTACACTTCAATCAACAATGGAGGAGTGTTCCCTTTGCTCCACAATCTCTCGAGCATAGGCTGTCATCTGTGTCTTTTATCTTAGCCAATCTGACAGGTGTAAGGTGGTATCTCAAATTTGTTTTGATTTGCATTTCTCTGATGGCTAAAGATGTTGAACACTTTTCCAAGAGATTTTCAGCCATTTGTAATTCTTCTGCTGAGAATTCCCTTTATAATTCTGAACCAAATTATTTATTGGGTTATTCAAGGTTTTGAGCTCTTGTTCCTTGAGTTCTTTAAATAGTTTAGAGATCAGTCCTCTGTCACTTTTAGGATTGGTAAAATTCGATTCTCCATTCTGTTGACTGTTGTTTTGTGCTACTGACAGTGTCGTTGGCTATACAGAAGCTTCTCAGGTTCAGGAAGTCCCACTGTTGTTTCTTGTTCTTAGTGTCTGTGATACTGTTGTTATATTTAGGAAGTGGTCACCTGTGTCAATTTGTTGGAAAGTATTTTCCACTTTCTTTTCTATTAGATTCAGTGTGGCTGGTTTTACTTTGAGATCTTTGATCCACTTGGATTTGAGTTTTGTGCAGGGTAGTAGGCTTGGATCTATTTGCATTTTTCTACACACTACCATCCAGCTATGCCAACAGCATTTGTTAAAGATACTACATTTTTTCCACTGAGTATTTTGTGCCTCTTTGTCAAAGATCAGGTGTTCATAGTTTTTTGGGTTAATGCCCAGAACCTCAATTAGATTCCATTGATCCATAAGTCAGTTTTTATGCCAGTACAAGGCTGTTTTTATTACTGTTGCTCTATAGTATACCTTGAAGTCGGGGATGGTGATGCCTCCTGATTTTCTTTTGTTGAGCAAAATTGTTTTGGCAATGCTAGCTTTCCTGTTATTCCAAATGAAGTTAAATATTGTTCCTTCAAGGTCTCTAAAATATTATGTTGGTAATTTTGTGGGAAGTGCATTGAATCTATAGATTGATTTTGGTAGAATTGCCATTTTTACTATGTTAATCCTACTTATCCAGGAGCATGGGATATCCTGTTCAATTTCTTTCTTCAGTGATTTAAAATTTTTGTCAAATAGATCTTTTACTTCTCTTGTTACAGTTACACCAAGGAATTTAATGCTATTTAGAGCTATTATAAAGGCTGATGTTTGCCTTATTTCTATGTGTGCCCTTTTATCTTTAGTATATAGGAGGGCTACTGATTTCTTTGTGTTAATCTTGTATCTTGCTACATTGCTGAAGGTGTTTATCAGCTGTAGAACTTCTCTGGTATAATGTTGTGGGTCACTTATGTATACAGTCATATCATCTGAAAATAGAGTTCCACTTATTTTTCAATTTGTATCCACTTAATTTCCATTCGTTCTCTTACTGCTTTAGCTAAAACTTCAAGAACTATATTGAATAGATAAGGGGAGAGTGGATATCGTTATCTAGTTTCTGATTTTAGTGGTATGGCCTTGAGTTTTTCTTCATTAAGTTTGACATTGACTATAGGCTTCTCCTTAATTACCTTTATTATATTGAGATATTTTCCCTGTATTCCTGATCTCTCCAGGACTTTTATCATAAAGAGTGTTGGATTTTGTCAAAGGCTTTTTCAGCATCTAAGGATATGATCATGTGTTTTCCTTTCAGTTTGTTTATATGATGGATAACTTTTATGGTTTTTCATATGTTGAACCATCCTTGCATTTCTGGGATGAAGCATACTTGATTATGGTAGAGGATTTTTTTTTATATAAATTGTTGTATACAGTTTGCTAAAATTTTGTTGGGAATTTTAGCATCAATATTCATGGGGCAATTAGGTCTGAAATTCTCCTTCTTTGACGCTTCTTTGAGTTGCTTGGGTATTAGGGTAATTGTGGGCTCATAAAAAGAGTTTGGCAATATTTCTTCAGTTTCTTCTATGTGTAACAGTGTGAAGAGTAATGGTAGTAATTTTTCTTTGAATGTATGGTTGAATTCTGCACTGAAACCATCTGGACCAGGGCTTTTTTAACCTGGGAGGCTTTTAATGACAGCTTCAATTTTCTTTATGGTTATAGATCTGTTTAGATATTTAATCTGGTCTTTATTTAATTTTGGTGAATGCTACCTGTCCAAAAGGCTGCCCATTTCTTCTGGGTTTTCCATTTTTGAGGAAATAGATTTTCAAAGTATGACCTGATAATTCTCTGAATTTCCTGGGGGTCTGTTATTATATCCCCCTTTTCATTTATTATTTTGTTGATTTGGATACTCTCTATATTTTTTGGATAAAGGTTTATCTATGTTGTTGACTTTCTCAAAGAACCAAC